>PVIU01007191.1:0-79349 GCA_004026605.1 Ondatra zibethicus | reverse complement strand
GCCAGCCTCACACTCTGGCCACACAAACCCAGTGCTGCCGCCACTCTGGCTCCTGTGCCAGTGTGAACTGTATCCTCTCAAACTGTGAGCCTGAGAAAATCCTAAATTGCTTGCTGTCAGACATTTGACATTTACATAAGAAAGTAACTAACATGTTATCCTAAGGATTATTTAAAATCCTGAAAAGTTAATTTTGTGCTCCAGTATTCAGAGTTGTTACCAGAGATCATGAAATACTGTGCCATTCTCATTGAAGAGAAATTGGTTTAACTATCCCGACTGCCACTTTAAAAATTAGCCGGTAAAAGAAATTTTACTTAATATATGAAACTAAATAACTATCAGTTTGTAAAATAAAATAGATGGGAGTTTCATCAAACACCAGATATCAAAACAATTTTATGGGAATCACTCATAAAGGATATTTAAATGAAGTACGTGTGTTGGTGGCTCATGCTTTTAATCCCAGCGCTCTGGAGGCAGAGGCAGGCGAATATCTATGAGCTCAAGGCCAGTCTTGTCTACAGAGCCAGTTCCAGTACCGCCAACGCTATACAGAGAAACCCTGTCTTGAAAAACCAAAACAGAGAGAGAATATTTAAATGAAAAATGACTCTTATAAACTAGTAAAATAGAAACTTTAATTAATAAACCTGATTTATATATAATTCTTAAGTTTCCTAGTGAAAAAAATCATAAAAATAATTGAAATAAAATACAATAAAGAAAATAAGCATATATGATAGCTCAATACATATTCTTAATATTAAAGCAATTTATATCAGCTAATAAAAATTTAAATCTTTATAAAATTATATGGAAGAAATAAACTGAATAAAAACACCAAGGTGAGATCCTAGCCAGCATCTTTTTTCTTTTCTATTGTCCAAACCTATTGTGCATTTGACTCCATTCCCAACTCAGGATGAATTCTGATTGCTCTAGGCATACCAAAGACTGGTCCTGGCTCCCAGTGCATGTTTCAAGTCCAGGAGTGGCCATGTGTCCACAAGTGTCCCACTCTGCAAGGGGGGGGACTTACATTTCAGTTAGGGAAGACTTTTATCCCATCTGTTTTGTTGCCTAGAAACAAGAAAATGCCCATATTTGATAAAGAATAGAGTCTTTAGGACTGGCGGCATACTTGCCCACAGGCTGAATGACTTCACTTCCATTCCCCAAGGTTACAGAAAAACTTAATGGAACGAATCTGAAGACAAGCAGGCACCAAACACCAGGGCGTGGAGGAAGAAGTTGCATTGTAAGTGATACTGAGAGCGTAATCCTGCTAGCCTAGACTCCATGTTGCCGGCCAACTGCCAGTTATGTGATACAAACAACACTTTGATAGTAATAGGATGTAACAATTAAGATGCCCCATTACATAGCTATTAAACGTTAAGCACGTCAATCAATGATGATAAATATTCAAAATTGCTGAGAAGGAAATTAATAGTTTTACGTATTTCATATTAAATTTGAGTTTGAGAATAAACGTTCAATTTGGGAACAACTGAAATCCCCAAAGTGCCTCAAGACAGAGCTGGAACCTGAGTGAAAATATAACTTAAAATGAGATATGTTATGGTTTGGGCCTGAAATGTCCCTCGCCCCCGGGCTCACAGAGCACTCCACGCCTGGCTGGTGGAGCTGATGGGAGGTTGGAGAACTTTTGACCAGTGATCTACAGAGAAGAAATGGGTCCTGAGAGGGAACCTTGCACGCTATAGCTGCATCCTTCCAGTCCATGGTTTCTGAGAAGTTACTGCTCACCTTCAGGTCACCGACACATAGTTATCTACCACCCCACTGCAATGCATCCCCGCCACCACCCCACATGCGACCTCGGGACCTCGGGAACAGGAGTCAAAATAAACCTTCTTCCCTGGAATCACTCCTGTCCGGGAAGACAGAGAGGACCAACACAAGTACAAATGATCACGGAAGAACTAATCCTAACTCACACCACTCGCGAAATAAATTCCAATTTATTTAAGTTCAAACACTAAGAAATGAACAATATTTGAAAAAAATTAAAGAATAAATTTCTAATCCAGAGTTATCAAAAGCAATAAACACATTTTACCCAGCCACCCACTGCACTGACACTTTTAAATTCTATGCAAACCTTTACAAACAGAATTGAAAGAAAATGATAGAGAAGACATGACAGTTATCCATGAAAGACTTGCCCTGAATTAAATGCTATCTATTATTACATAACTAGTATTTTTTTATTTTTTTAAGACAGGGTTTCTTTGCATATATAACACCCCTCGTTGTCCTGGAACTCACTCTGTAGACCAGGCTGGCCTTGAACTCAGAGATCTGTCTTCCTCTGCCTCCTGAGTGCTGGGATTAAAAGTATGCACCACCACTTCCTGGCCATAACTAGTATTTTAAGTAAGACATGAATAGATAATGTGTGTAAAATAAAATGCAAATAGCCAATGGACATGTGAGAAGAGCCATTACACTACTAGTAATTGAGATATTAACAACATAAATTACCATGCCTAGCTTGACACTGGGAAAAAACTTTCGCCTGCAAATGCCAACTTAGTACTCTACCCACCACAGTAAACCTCCTGCAGTAGCCATGTTAGCTTATGGAGCACTATTGAAATGGAATATGTCCTAAGTACAGAAATTTACTTCTGAGTTCTATGTGATACATGCAGCCTAGCACATTGGCTCAACAAAAATGTATAATGATTTTATATCCAAAAGACTTTATTATAAGTAAGAATGGTAAATAAAATAAAGTATTTCCAAATTATAAACTGGCAGTGAGTTAAATCAGTAGTCACTGTCCTGTCCCAAGGCCAAGTATACAAATATGAAACATGATACCAGTTTTATATAATCTGAGAACTAAAATGACTAATGCACAGCCCTTCCTAAATACATTTCAACATACATAGCTGAAATCATGGAAAGGCTTGGGATATTTCATAGCAATTTAATTTGCTCAGCATTTTGATTTTAGCGTGTGTTAGTTGAAGAAAATAACAAGTTTCCTTATGATGTCGTTCGTCATATTCCATCTCCTCCATCACCATTTCCTGCTCCCTCTGCTCCTCTCCCCTTTCTATTGCTCCCCTTTCTATTGGCATGCATTGTTGTCAATCAATATTATGCATCTGAGAGAAATGCATTTGCCTTTTCCAGTCAGACTTACTTCATGTGACATCATAGTTTTCATTTCCACTAACCTTCCTCTAAATGACGTAATTCCACTTGTCTACAGCTTCGTAAAGGTTCATTGTTTATACTTATATCTCTATGCCATTGAGCACTAGATTCATTCCAAATCTGTGAACAATGTCATGATACACACGAATGAGCAGATTATCTGGACAGCATGCTGGTTTGTATTCCTTGGGTGGATACCAAAGGCTGCTGTAGCTGCATCATATGATCGTGTTATTTTTAGGGCCTTTGGGATGGAGTATCACTGTATTGATTTCCCTAGCGGCTGTGGTAATTTGCATACCCACTAATAGCATGTAAGAGTTTGCTTTCCTCCACAATCTTACCAGCATTCAGGACTGTTTGTCGTCTTGTTGATGGGCCTTCTGAATAGGGTGAGATGGAAGCACAATGTAGTTTCAACTTGTGTTTCCCAGGTCGCAAAAGATGTCGAACATTTTTTTCATGTGTTTATTGGCCACTTATATTTTTCTTTTGAGGTTTGCCTGTTCATACAGCTTACTGACTAAATTATATGGGAGATTTTGCATAATTTTTTGAGCTCATATATTCTCATAGCAATTTTTTATGGACAAGGAACAGAATAACCGTTGGAAGGCATTCAAAACAAATTAATGTTATCTATAACGGTTAATATATTTTAAGAGAATATGTTTATGGATTATTAGTAATAGTGTGCTAGTTTTTCATTGCTTTAATGAAAAACTTCCATTTCCATTCCATAACTATAATAATAACTTGCATAACTTACAAAGAGGAAAAAAAGCATTGTTTAGGGTATGGCAGTCTATAGCCAGCTGTCCTCACTATTTTATGCCTATAGAGAGGGCAACACATCTTCATGAACAGGTGTGGCAGAACAGACTTACACACCTCACAGAGAAGACCCCAATGGCCTCCCAAGGCTATGTGTCTTTAAGTTCTCACTGCCTCCCAGTAACACCCACCTGGGCACCAAGCCATTGGCCTTTGGTCCACATGGGCCTTAGGAAACATGTTACATAGAAACTATAGTAGATGGGAATGAGAAAGAGACAAAGGGAGAGAAACTGTTAAAACTAACAGGTTTATGTTCCATTTGAATCATGCAGTAACAGTCATATTTCAGATGGAAGTGATGTGGAGCACATGGTTAAACAAGAGGAAACAATAGGTCTCATTGCAAGACACAAGCAGTACTGTTTGAGAACAAAGGAAATACTTATAAGCAGATTGTTTATTGAAGGCAGAATGGCCCCCTAGAGATGCTCATACACTAATCTCTGGCTCTTGTGAATATACTACTTGGCATGGCTAAAGGGACCTTGCAGATGCAATTAAGACTAAGGACGTTAGCATCAAAGATTAGCCTAGATAATCCAGGTACACTCAATCTAATCATATAAACCCTTAGAGGCTGAGTACTTTCTTTGGATGGAGACATCACTCAGAATGACAACTTGAATGAAGGCAAAAAATAAGAGGAACTGTGTGCTGTGCTACAGGATGCCAAATACAAAGCAATGGAGGACTATGTGCCCTGCAAAACCAGGCACGTGGGTCAGCCTGAAAGATTATATACACACAGCAAAACTGGGTACATATGCCAGCCTGGAAGATGGTGAATGCCCTGTGGAAGCAGAACCAGGCACCACCCATGGCCTGTATCATTGGTGAACACCCTGCAGAACCATGTGCACATGCCTGCCTGCGTGGTTGTGTATACCCTGTAAAGCAAACCCTATGCCCATACCAGTGTACATGCTTTGCACACTCTTTAGAAACAGAAACAGATACTGCTGCTAGTCTGAAAAAAACACCACCAAACTACAGGCACCAGAGTTAAATTCAGACAGCAGTATCCATAAGAATGGAAACAAGTTTATCCCTAAAGTCCCAGAAAGCTCCGTGTACATGACTCACCCCGACTTCAGTCTTAGAGACCCCACATGGAGGACCCTGGTGGGCCACACACTACCCAGACTTCTCACTTCCATTGCTGTGCGAGAATATGTGGCTGCCATTTAAGTTTGTGGCTGTTTATTGGAATGACAAAGAAAATGAACAGCATGTTGTGAAGGCAAACACTACTGAACCCTTTCCTACGCGTGGGAAGAGAAAAATCGCTGTAATCATGACACTAGAATCAGAATACTTGCTAGCTCTTCATTCCTCTTTAAAATTCTTCTTCATTAAAAAATGATAAAGTAAATACAAATTCTGATAATTAAATGATAAATTGTGGTACGGACATAGTTAGTACCTGGTAGACAAACACTGGCACCTTTACGAAATGGACCTTTTAAAAAACAACAAAAATGAAACATACCATTTAAAAATGGATAAAATATATAGTGGGCGAATATGAGCAAAGTACAATGATATAGATGTATTAAAGTATAATAATGAAACCCATTGTATTGTAAGTTAATTAAAGAATAATAAATAAACCAGACATAGCGGTACATGCTTGTAACCCTAGCACTCATAAGGTATAGGCAGGAGGCCAGCCTACGCTACATGGGACCTTGTACCCAAATAACAAAAACCTAAATAAAGAAAGTATTTAAAATTATTATAGATAAAATCTAAGCAATAAATGTTTAAATTATTATAGCTAGTTATAAGATACAGAAATAAAATGAAGGTGCTTTTTCATGCATGAAATAGAAATTTTGTTGATATTTTCTAATATCCCATGTTAGTATGGATATAAAAAATAGGTACTTTATGTATTTCCAATAACAATCTATGGGATAATTTAACAATAAATGTGATTTTAATTGATATACTTGTGGACATATTAAATTTTCTTTTAATGAAGTTTCTTTTAAACTCCATATTAAAATACTAAATGAATAAAAAGTAAGTTGTTACAGTCCCCCGTAAGTTCATGGTCCAGTACTTGTGCTTGGTCCCCAGAGAGAGCTGCTGTTTGGGGAGGTTGTGGAATCTTCAGGAAGTGAAGCCTCACTGGGGGAGATGGAGAGCTGAGGGCGGGCCTTATGAATTGTGACCCAGTCCCAATTCTAAGCTGGAGGCTTTCCTTAGCTTTCCAACAGCCAATATGATGCCATCAGAGGCCCCATCCTTACAGTTCCCCAGCCGTGAACCACTCCTTCCAACATACCTTGCCCACCATGACGGACTGTGTCCTCTAAAACAGTGAGCCAAAATAACTCACCCTTCCTTATGTAGATGTTTTGTCACAGCTGTGAGGCAGTGGCTAGTGCATACTGCATACAACCATTCCCGCAGCAGAACAACTACCATCTTCATGAACTCAGCTGTGTCTACTTGCAAAAGATCATCACTGGGCTAGATGGCTGTTGAGAGGGTGTGGACAGTATTTGACCCTTTTCTAGTATTTCAGCCATTACATCTAAATTTATCTAAACTGCAGTAAGTGCCCTTTGCATCTCAGGAAGAGGGTATTTCTAGAGGCTGAGACAGGCTGGGGGAGGAGGATTCATGGGCACAGCCTGCCATTGTAACCGATTTAGGTCACCAACTTTCCTGCCCATAATCCCTCACCCATTCTCAGTAAGTAAGCCTAATCACTCAGTGGTTCCTTGGAAGGAGGATGGTGTTTGTTGGAATCTAACTTTAGTTTGTAAGGTGGTTAGAATAAGCATGTACCCTAATGGGTTCATGTATTTAAACACTTTGTCTCCAGTTGGTGGCACTGTTTTGGGTTCAGGTGGTTTAGGGAGTATAGCCCTGTTGGAAGAACTATGTCACTAGAAGCAGGCTTTGATGGCGTAAAGACTTGGGGCATTTCTCGTCTCCCTACCTGACTCATCCCCCACATTCTTTATGTAGCTTTGTGTCCTGGGTACATGTAATTAACAATCACATCCTACCCCAAGATATATGCATAGTTATTCCATATTATTAAAAAGAAAGTAGAGGCCAGCTAGTTTTATCTTTAACCAAGTACATAATAGTCATTCAAAACATCCTACCTCAATCCACGAATTTGTTGAATAAATAATCAAATTATCATTTATGCCGCTTTTAGAAAGGAAACCCTACTCTTTTTTATTTCTTTTTTATTTTATTTTTAAAATGTATTTTACTTTTTAAAAAAAGATAGATGCATGTGTGCACGTGCATGCATGTGTGTGCATGTGTGCGTGCGTACATGTGTGTGCGTGCATGAGTGTGTGTATGTGTGTGTTTGTGTGTGTGTGTGTGTATGTGTATGCTGAGTGCATACACTGAGTACAATGTCATAAAAGGCCACAAGAAGACTTCAGATTTTCTGGAACTGTAGTTCCAGGTTATGAGCTGCTCCATGTAGGTACGTACTGGGGACCCCTACTCTTAATATGATTAATAACACAACCAAGCAATTAATTAAATGGTCATTGATCCTGGTCTCAGTTTTACATTCTGGAACAAAAAAAAAACACAAAGGATCCAGAAATCTTCAAGCAGCATTTATTCAGTGTATAAGCTCTGACTGCTATTGTAGCAAGTTATGAAAACTTAGTGGCTTGAAGGCAACAAAAATCACCCTGTTATAGTTCCAGAGGATGGAAATCCACACCAAGTCTTACAGAGCTAAAATTACAATATCTTCAGAGAGTTGGTGTCCTTGACTTCCCCTAGATTCTGAGTGTGCCTGCATCTCTTGACTGTGGCCTTTTTATCACTTAATCCCAACTCCTATGTCCTCTGTCATCTGTCTTATGACTGGCTCTGATGTTGCTGCATTCAGCTTAAAAACCATTTGTCACTACATGGGACCACTGGAAAAATCCAGAAAAGTATCCATACCTCAAGTTCTTTCCCTCAAGCACACTGCCACACCCTCTTTGCCATCTGAGCACACCCCGCAGACTCCAGAAGCAAGGATGAAGACATTCTTAAGGACGGTAACAGGCTATCATACTCAATAGAAGATTTTTGAAAGCTTACATAGAGAAAAAAATCTGTTTAAAGGCATGAAAAATGTTACTTATTCTAAATCAAGTGCCTTTTGCAATAGAGTTTTAAATGACCGCAGAAATGAGTTCGGCTGCTTGGAGGACTTTTTATTATAATAATTTATAAATCTCATTAAGCTTTGTTATTTTTTCTTGATTTGAGAGCACAGCTGTCACGAGAATGAAATGTATGAGTTATAGGGGACAAAAACCACTGGTGGGAAGAATTCCTGGCTCCTTTTTTTATATTTATGATTGGACTATTCTTTTCTTTGCTGAATATTGTACAATGATTAGGTGCCATAAATTATGGCACTAGTAGTAAAAAATAATATATAATATAATGTTCCTATTAATTTCTTTAGCTGTCAAAAAGAACCTCCTTAATGCCATCTTGAAATGATTATTATTTATCCAACACACAAACAGTATGTATAATCTCTAGGTTTAGGATGCAGACTTGGAAAACGTGTGTCATTTTTCTCTCAAAATCACATTACAAATTGGAACTCTACTAATGAGTCATTGGTCACTTAATGAACAATGTAAAATTAAATTCAGCCACCAGAGCAATTGTGCTGAACCAATAAAACATTTTCTCTATGATCACTGGTATTTGTATTCTTATAAAGGGGTTCATACCCCAGCACAGCATTTATCACAAGACTCTTTATCAATTCTTCACAGACATGGCGGCAAGAAAAACAGAACACCAAGCGTCATTTAAAGTCACAAGACTAATTTTATGTATGATTAAAACATTTGACTCATTTTTCTGTAGAAGTATCTGACAGCATCTGAAAAGATTAAAGAAGACACGGTCTTAGAGCTCAAACTTCTACATTAACTTCAATGGACTTTTGCTGCTTGTAACCATATTTGAAAAATCTCAACAAACTCACTTCAACTCATTGAAATCTATATGGACATTCTGACTGATTGAAAGGAAGATTTGTTAAAAATAAATCATGCTACGTCTTCAATAGAAACCTATATTTGATCTTTTTTCTGTTTTGTTTATTCATTCTTTGAGAAATTCATACAGTATATTTTAATCATATTCTTTCCCCTCTCCCAACTCCTCCCAGATTCTCTCAATTTCTAAACCAACCAATTTCATGTTCTTCCTCTCTTTAAAAGAAAACAATAGAGAAAAGGATATTTAAGAGCATAGAGTCCCATTGGTGCTGGCCAGCTGCTCTTTAGCAACAGGCCTGCCGTGGGGTGTGGTTAATATACCTAGTGTCACTCCATTGGATAAAATGAATGTTCCCCCTCTCAGCAGCTACCAATTGCAAATAGCTACTTAGTTAGGGGTCAGACTTTGGGTCAGCTTTCCCTCCTCCATGCTGGGATTTTGTCTGGCTTGAGCTTGTGCAGGATTTGCACATGCCGTCATCATCTCTATGGTTCTTAGGTGCGTCTGTCTCAGGGTGTCTGTAAGATTCTGTGCCCTTAAAATTGTCTACCTTCCCCATGCTTTGTTCAAACCCATCGGTGGTGGGTGGAGGCTGCCCCTTTCTGAATGAAGATAGAGGGAAAGTAGAAGAGGTGGGAAGGTGGGAGGGGGTGGGGAACTGTGGTCCGTATGTAAAATAAATTTTTTTAAAAATGTTATTTAAATAAAATAAAATTAAAACATTGTCTACCTTCTCTGGCTGTTACAATCTTATTGACCCTGCTTCCGCACAGATTCCTGAGCCTTGGGGCCTGAGAATGATCTGACTGCCATGCTAAAGCTGAATCCCAACAATAACAGAAATGGCAGAACATACACGAACTCATAGAAACTAAACATCTCAGTACTAAACAAAAATTGGATCAAGGCAACATCAGGAAGGAAATTAGAACTTTTTAGAATTGAGTGAAATGAGAACACAGCATACCAAATTATAAGGGACATAATGAACACAGTTCTGTGCTCACAGCCTTAAGTGACATATTAAAAAAATAGAGAGATCTCATATTAATGACTTAAAAACAGACTTGAAAGCTGTGGAAATATTGAAAACCAATACCTCAAAAGAGTAAACAGGAAGAAATAATCAACTCAGACTAAAATTAATGAAATAGAACATAGTAAGAATTGATTAAATGAAAGTTGGCTCTTTGAGAAAACACAAATCATAAACTTTTAAAAATTGAAGCAAAAGAGAGAAGTGAACCAAATTAATGAAATTAGAAATTAAAAGGGAGACATTACAACAGGCATCAGAAAACACAGAGAATTATAAAAAACATATTTTTAAAATCTGCATTCTACCAAGCTGAAACCTGAAAGAAATTGATTAATTTCTTGATATATACAACCTACCAAAGTTAAATCAAGATAAAAAATAAGTAATTTAAACAGACCTATAATTCCTAGTTAAATAAAAGCAGTAATTAAAAATCTGCTTTCTGTAAAAGCTCAGGACCATACGGATATAGCATATAATTCTACCAGACATTCAAAGAATAACTGACTCCAATATTCCTCAAATTACTCTGCAGAAGACCAGAAACTGAAGGAATATTTCAAAATTCTTTCTACGAAGCCATTGGTACTCTGCAATTGGTACTATGCAAAGAGCCAAGAAAAAAGAAAATTATAGACCAATATTCTTTATGAATGTAGATACAAAAATTCTCAATTAAAAAAAAACACATCAAAAAGATTATTCACCGTGAACAAGTTGGCTTCATCCCAGAGTTGCAGGGATGGTTCAATATACATAAATCAATAAACATAATCCACCACATAAACATAGTGAAAGACAGAAATTACCTCAGGTACAGAAAAGACCTTTAACAAAATCAAACATTTGTTCATGATTGTCCTGCAGAAACTAGATATACAAGGGATATACTTCAACATAATAATAAAAGGCAATTTACAGCAAGCCCACAGCCAGCATCATCCTAAATAGAGAGAAACTCAAAATATTTGCCCGAAAATCAGGAACAAGATAAGAATCCCCACTTCCCCCGTACCTATATCCAATAAAGTACTTGAGCCAAGTGAAGGATGCCAGCGGGATACAAACCAGAAAGAAAGAAGTCAATGAATCCTTATTTGCTCTGATATAACTTTATACATAAAAGGCCCTAAAGACTCTCCTGGGAAACTTCTACAGTGAGTAAATATTTAAAATTTTAATGGTATCAATAACACTCTAAAGGTACTAACATTTTGACTTCTTCTATGTTTTGAATTACACCCTACAAGGCTCACATATTGAGAACATAATCCCCAATGCAATACTAAAAGATGAACTGTAGCGCAAATTCTAATTGGTCTTAATAGTAAAAATCCGGAGTCAGACATTAGGGGGTGAAAACTAAAAGAGAACCAGAGCAGCCAGCCACTAGTTCTTACCCCCCACAAAATCCTCAGACTGAAGGGGGCATCCTGTCTCCACGAATCCTCAGACTGACAATGATCAAACTGCACGTTGTCTCCATGAAATCTCTGACTGAATCTTGACCTCCTGTCTCCTACCACCTTATATTCTGTTGGCCCAGCCATATCCCTTCCTGTCTCCACCTCCCTAGTGCTGGGATTAAAGCCACCTGACTTTGTTTCTCTTTAAGAGGGATTCAATCTCGTGTAGCCCAGGGTGGCCATGACCTCACAGAGATCCTTCTGCCTCTGTCTCCTGAGTGCTGGGATTAAAAGTGTGCACCACCACTGCCTGGCCTCTATGTCTGACTAGCGTGACTAGCTCTGCATTCTGATCTTCAGGCAAGCTTTATTTGTTAAAGCTCTAACAAAGTATCACCACCATGAACTTTAAAATAAGGGTCACATAGTGGAGGTGCCGCCTTAAGGGCGGATTATAGCACTTCTGGGAAGAGGACTCACCATTATGAGACTGGGCTCTTCGAAAAAGAACGCTTGGCTGGCTCCTTTTCTCCCTCCTCCTTCCCCCTTTTCCCTCCTTTCATCCTTCTCATTGTCCTTTGCCCTTTCATTAGGGTCTAATGCAATATGACAGTCTTTGCTAGGTGTCATAGACTCAACAATTTTGACCTTCCCAGACTTCCGAAAATCTGAGTCAATAAATTCTGTTCATTGTGCTTTATAAATTTTCAAATAACCTTTTGAAGCACATCAGAATGAGCAAAGGCAATTGCACCGTAGTTACATTTTGAGGTTAATCTGTGATAAAATCAAGTGACTCTTTTTAGTCACTACATGATGTATACATTATTTGAAATTTTGATGTATAATATCTATTAACTCCTTAAATATAAATTATAGGTTATTATATTGTGTTCAGTTCTGAATCTTGATAAGGACACATCATTAGGTTGCAGAAGTTTGAATATCTCATGCTATTCTTCATCTGATATGCCCGCTTCACATTCATAATGAAACATATCCTGATGCACAAGAATTTTAGTCACCAGGGTTTGTTGTGATAAGAATTTTAGTCACCAGGGTTTGTTCCCCGTAATTAATGACTTTGAGCTTGATTTGCATGACAGTCCCATCTCCTCAGTAGAAATAATTCTTTAAGCACTGTTTCTCTTCCAATAAGTGGGACCGACAGCACACATATTTGTCTGTTTCCTCTGACTATAATGAGACCCCAGATCAGAATAATGCATATTTATTTAGTTCACAGCTTTAAGGCTAAAAACCCAAGATCAAACATAACCATTTACCCATCCTCTGGCTCTGTCATATTCTAGAAGATTCCTTTACTATGCTAGGAATGTGCTCTAAAAGGAAAGACCACAAAAAGGTTGGGCACTGGAGGGCTGGGAAGGACCTGAAGTCACCTCCTACTCTGCTTCATCTCCTGTCACTGATGGACTAAGGAACAACTGTCCCACAAATTAATTTTTGGGAAAATAAGCTGTATCTTAAGCATTGCTACTAAAACCCCACTACAACACAGTGGTGGAATGATGGGGGAAGAGCCACTAGCCAATCACATCAAGTTGGGGTGGGGCTACTTGGACCCCAGGTAGAAAATCGAGAAAACACAGGTATGCTCTCTCTCCATGCGGTGTCCACCGGACGGATAGGACTTCGGCGTGAGTGGCGTGAGTTTCCCCCTTTTTCTTTCATTAAAAATACCTGTTCCTATTGAGCTGGCTTGGTTATTGATTTGTGCTGACTTAATACTTCTTCAGTGGAACAACCCAACCCCATGGAGTCAGAGATTCCCACCCAGGGAGTCAGCGTCCTCCCAACCCATGGAATCAAAGACACCCCCCATGTCATTTTACTAAGCAGGAATCGAGTGAGAAAAGTCAATTCTCTTTTGTTCTGAAGCTAGAACAATATGAGCCAAATTTCTTCTGGTCATTTTGATTTCTTCTTCATATAGCTGGCATGAAAGAGTGGCTACAATTTACAAAGAAAAACATTAGCAAAAGATTCCTATCGAAAGCACGGCAGTGCTGAGATTCTAGATCGCAACCTGCCAAAGGCCCATCTCTCCCTACCTATCCCCTTCCTGGAGCACAGGAGCCAGCATACTCCCTTCTTCGCTTAACTTAGTATGAGCCTGGAGACTTAGAAGAAGATGGGGAGGAGGGGAAACAGAATGTATTTCTAAGACAGAGGTGATTAGGGATTCCAGAGACAAGCCATCTCCTGACAGCAGAGATGGGAACCGACAAGCATGCTTCCTTCTCGAAACTAACAATGGCCAAGGGACCATGGTTCTTATTCTTTAGTTCCCAGTGTAGACAAGACACTAGAAATGAAAAACCATGTTTTTGCCTCCCTGGTACTAGTGTCTTAAAACACGCATCAATTTCTCTAGGATTTCTCATGGAGATTTCCCACTTCCCTAAGTAGAAAGCGCTGTGGTAGAGCCCAGGAAACTCTCCCTGGGGCTCTCAGGCACCGATGGAACGCCCAGCCTAAGTGCCCTCTGCCTTGACTCCTCTGTTCACAGAAAACACCAGGGCCCAAATTCAGGGCTTTGGTACTAATAAACCTTCCTTCTTCTAACAGAATGCTTGGCCTTGTAAATCACTTTGCTTGTCCACTCTATATCTAAAATAAGTTTCAAAAGCTAATGTTAATAAAACAAAGATAATGAACATTGCTTCTAATTCTCAGATGAACCCTGCTGTGTCTGGATAAATTAACTGGTTATCAACAAGTACTTACTGTTGATACTCTTACTCTGTCAAGTACTCTTACTTGGTCAAGGCTGTTTTGATGCCAAGAAAAGCAGTGCCTAATAATCCTAAACCCTGTCCCACAACATGCTTTCCTTGGGGCCATGTCACGTCTGTCAAGATCCTTTCCTCTTGTGTTTGCTCCCACCCCAGGAGCTGACAAGCACTTCATCTTCTACACCTTGAGTCTCCTCCTTCCTCCGCTTACCTAGCTCTACACTGTGGTGAAACTGCTTGCTCGTTCCTTTGCTCTCAGGACCAGAAGCACAGAGTCCTCTCTGTGACATCCTGCTCCTTGCTGATAGGGTCATATGTGTCTTCTTCATCATCAGTCTTCTGGTGGCTGTGACTATTAACAATTTTACTGTCATGGCACCTGGAATAGTCACCTGCTCCTGAGTCTCTAGTGCAATATCAGATGGCAGGGCTTTCTGGAATGCTAGTACCATGGCAGACATATACCTCTCGCTCACATTCAGCCTACCTGTTGACATTCATGTGTCTCATCAAGGGGTCTTTTTCTATCATTTTCTCAGTCTGCTGGGCTGACCTCATGCCATGCCTTACATAGTTCACTCTGGAGGCTCAAAGAACCTGGTTCACGGCTGACATGGACTCTATTTATTAGATACTGGCTTACACCTATACTAAGCTACAGTTTTGTTAACAACAAGGAGGAGGCCTATGCAGACAGGAGGTGTCTTTCTTGCCTGGACTTGAACAGGGAAAGCTAAAACTCGATCTCCAGTCACTGAAGGGAAGTACGTGCTCACACTTTTCCATAGCCTCTCCTCTCTGGAAGGGAGACCTCCATCCAACCAACATCATGCCACGTTAGGGGAAGGAAGATGTGACTCAACTGTTTGATCTTATTTATCCAATTTCATCTGACATGGGTGTCACTTTCCTCATTTCTTTGTGCTCAGCGATCTGGGATAGAAGATATTCATGAAAAACTCAAACATACAAAGAAAACGTCATGAATATACCTTCTTATACCTCAATTACATTTCTGAATTTTCTAGGATTACTTGAGACTGTGAGTAATGTTGTCACAAAACACTTCCTGCAAAACCCCAAGGATCAGAGCCCAGCCTACTCTTACTTCCTTTCATATATCCAAGATTATCTTGTCCAGAGGAAGGTTTAGCACATCAGTTCTCTGGAGACTCTTTCTGGAAATCCAGGCTTATATTTCATAGCCCAGTTGGCAGCTCTCATTTTTCAATTAGCTCAGCAAATATTTATTGGCACTTATTATTTGCCAGTCATGATGTCCACAGTCCTAGAAAAAAAGATTGATCAGTTTATAGCAGTGGTAAAAAGTAACAACCAGACTGGAATTAAATTTGTTTGCTCAATCAACGATAACTCACTTCAATGAACATGCTTCTGGAAGCCAATCAGTGAACAAACAGATTCAGGCAAGCGCACCACCACTGGCCATCCAATCTGTAGATACTGCAGAATCCACAAAAGAGCTATAGAAAGATTTTGAGAAGAGGGCTGCTTGAGACAAGAAGGATGTCTTCAAGTATGTCTGAGTCCTGGATAATTGAAAGCTGCATGTGTATATGGTATGCCACGCCCTAATGAAGTATGAGCATGTGTTACTTGACCATCATCCTTGCCATAGCACACAGAGACATTAGAAAACAAACAAACAAACAATAAAACAAGAGTAGGTACATCTCAGGATGGCCTATGTCTTGACCACTGCTGCTTGCATCGTCAAACTTGAAGCTGGTGTTTCCAAGAGTGAACAGACCTAGGAGTGTGTTTGCTAGCTTACACACTGGCTGTAAAGCAACTAATTGTTGGTGGTATGGACTTCAGGGAGTTACCTTACAACCAGAAGAGATAGGAGAAATTGTTAAAGAAGACAGTACCTACAAAACAAAAATGGAATACAGTTGGGCATTTTGGCTTATGCCTGTAGTACCAGGCTTTGGGAGGTAAAAAAAAGACTGCTAATAGTTCAAAACCAGCCTAGATTATACAGAGTTCCAGGCCAGTCTGGAATACATTGGAAGATCCTCTTTCAATACATTTTTTAAAAAAGAAAACAAAGTTGGCCACAACTCTGTCACCATAGCATTTATGCTGATTTCTGGAGCCATTTGTGCCTTGCTGGGGCCAAGACTTAAAATGCCTTATTCATGTGATGGAAAGGCACTGTCACTGTTAGTTTTTTTTTTTAACTCTTTTATCCTTTACTCTTTTGGGGGTCAAACACCCAGCTCTCAAATAAATGCACATGGAGGCTTATTATTACTTATAAATGCCTGGCCTTAGCTTGACTTATTTCTGTCCTGCTTACCTTAACTTAAATTATCCCATATGTCTGTTGCCTCTGGGATTTTATCTTTTTCTACTTCTGTATATCTTTCTTTCTTTCTTACTCCATTGCTGGCTATGAAGCTGGGTGGCCCCCAATGTCCTCGTCTCCTTGTTCTCTTGCTTCTCCATTCTTTTTTATTCTCTCTGCCTGCCAGTCCACCCATCCTTTCTCCTGCCTTGCTATTGGCTGGTCAGCTCTTTATTAGCCCAATCAGGTGTTTTAGACAGACAAAGAAGCACAGCTTCACAGAGTTAAACAAATGCAGTATAAAAGAATGCAGCACATCTTTGCATCATTAAACAAATGTTCCACAGCATAAACAATGTAACAAGCCTTAAAATAATATTCCACAACAACTTGTGAAGGTAGCAAGGCTGGTGGAAACAATGCTACTGGAAGCTTTAGATTGAGTTCCCTCATCAGTTCATCCAACTGACAAACGCTTTTGCGTCTGCCTCTCCACCCATAAAAACATGATCATTGGTGATGTTCCTGTACGGTGAGTGGAGACTGGCATTCTCAAACCTGTCGTGGTGATCACCTTTGCTCCAGACAGTGTCGCAGGTATAGCAAAGTTTGTTGAAATGGACCATGAGACCCCGAGTGAAGTCCTTCATTGGATCCCTGTGAGCTTCAGCATCAAGAATTAGCCTGTCAAAGAGGTCTGCCAAAGCAACATCACCGGTAACTGAAAACAGAAATGACCTAGAGGGAAGTAACTGACCCATTCAGGCCATGTCTGGCAATGCCTGTGTGCTGTGCTGGATTGTCATCCTCTAACTCAGGTTGTAAGTTGGATGAGCTGAAAACAACAACTGACCACCCTTCATGTAAGAAGCTGAACGGGGATCTAAATTCTAGAAATCTAGTGATGCTGGCATCACTGATTCAGCTCCCAGCAAGTCTGGATGTGCAAAGCTTCCATGGCTGCTCTCTGAGATGTTCGCTACTTGAGGTAAAATAGATAATTTCTTGAGTGTCATTGAAGCCATAGACAAGCAGGCTGTTGGAGCTGGCAGGGCCACCAAGTCTGCCGCTTGAAAATGCTCAGAAGCCAAGATGAATATTAGCCCTGACCTCCCAGCCTTAACAGGAGCAAAGTCTCAGAACTCTTTGCCTCCATTGGCCATTTCTATTTTCACAAGAAAATAGAAAGATTAGTTAATAATAGTATGTGGAAAATCCTTCAGAAGGAAAAGAGCCATCCTAATCTGAGTGGCCGGAGCTACTACCTGGAGCTAGGATGTTAACCAGGCGAGCTGCTACCTCTGGCCATGTCTGTATCTGTGTTGAACTCTGTGACCCAGGTTGCTACTAGGGCCTGGAATCTAGGCTGCAGTCTGCCTCCTTGTTGTAATCTCCAGGCCATGCCACAACAGGGCCATAGAGATGTGGGTGGCCTGAGCTGTCACCCAGGCCATGGCATCATCTGGGCCCAGGTTGTTGCGCAGGACCATGTCTGGGTCTGTGGCTCTATAGCGCCCAGGGTCTGGATGGATGTGTGTGGCTCCTGTCGCCACCGAGAGCCATGAGGACACCAAGGGTCAAGTCAGCCACATGAGTCCAAGCTGCTGTCCAAGAGCCATGATGCATGCGTATCTGAGTATCCCGTGCTGTGCTGCCTAGCACCATGGTGATGTTTGAGCCAGAGTTGCAGCTCAAAGCTATGTCTGGGCCCATGGTCTTACTGCAGCTATCGTCTATGCTGGTGTCCGAGGCTCCTGTTACCATCAAAGGCTGTGCAGACACCTAAAATTTGTGGCCATACTGATGTCTAAGGGATACACCACTGCTGAAACCCATGCCGATCTGAGTGGCTTAAACTGCCACCTGGGGCAATGGTGACATCCAGACCCGGCTACTGCTGAGAACCATGTTCAGGTCCATGGTCCAACCAACTGGGGTCTATGTCGATATCTGTGACCTGCGTCACCTCAGTGAGATGAAATGAGAGGTGACACATCCCTCCCTTCGCTGACCCAGGGAAAGCTGACCTTGCCACTTGCTGGACACTGCCAAGGGAGAGCTGCCCAATACTCTGTCAAGTGAGATGGCTCCACCCCTCACCACAGGCAAAGGTGAGTTGACCTTGAGGGCATGAGCATAGGGAGTTGACTCTGGCCCCTCACCTGAGGTAGGTGGCCCCAGTGGCCTGGACTGACCATTCAGCTATGACCCAGGCCCGTAGTCAGGCTTTGGGATGGCCTGCTCTAACATCTACCCCACCTAGGGCCTGCTGGAGCTCAAAAAGGGACTGGTCCTGTGGGACAATATGTGCAGGATCTTCAAGATGTACCAGAAACCAAAGGCCTTGAACCAGACCAGTGACTCATTGCAATGAACATTTGCTAGTAAAACCAAGAGGACAAAAGAGTATGCTATATGACACGCCAAGACCCTGGACGCCACCAGGATGAATGAAGAGGTATTGGAGAGGTAGGAAAGAAGGAGAAGCAAAGGGAGTTTTGTTTGTTTGCTTGCTTTTGGTTTGTTTTTTTCTTGTTTTTGTTAGTTTTCTTGCTTGTGTGCTTGAATGCTTGCTTGCTTGCTTGTTTTGCTTTGTTTTCTTTTCTTTTGTAGGAGAATGCTTCAGAGGCGAGGGGAAGATATGGGGAGAACAAGAAGTGAGCAGCATTGGAGTGTATGATGTGAAACTTCCAAAGAATCAATAAAGAGGTCAAATTTAAAAAGAAAAGACCTGACTCCTGCTTATGACTAAATTATAAGGAACTGGAAGTTAAGACTTCAACATACAGTTTGGGGAAAAATTGTATTTAACCTATCCACTGAAACAGTGACCCCAGCAAGAGTAAAAGGAATAATCTCCTGATGCTGAAAGTGTTAGCAAGACACAACCTGTAGCAGTCAGACCTCTACAGAACCGTCCTGCCTAAAAGGTCTTCTTCCCCAAATGTCATGTCCATTTCTCAGAGAAGTTCATATCTACAAGCAGATCAATGAGATATTCCAAAGGCCACCCTTGGCTTCTGTGTGTGGCAAATCTTTGTCCCATTAGGAGGTTGAGGCTTCCATTGCGAGTACATCACACATCAAACCCTCTCCGCAGGCCTGTTTCACCCTCCCATCATTTAAAGGCCAAGAACAGTCCCTAATGTATTTCCTAAAAATTAATCTCCATCTCTAAGATGATTAGTTCCTAGGGGACCCAGCCTGTGACTCTTCTGAAGCACATTATGATTATATTGGAAAAAAACAAATAGGGGTAAATCTGATTAGCGTTTTATATTATTTATCAGTTCACAGAAAATGGTATTCCCACGAGGCTACAAAACTGGAATCGAGTGTTTGCATTTCCTTTGAACAATAGTACTTTGCATAAATAGTTTATCATAGGTCAGAAATTCAAGTCCCTTATGGGCTGTTTGCATGAAGTTAGCACATTTAGATACCCTCTAAGAGATGGTGTCTATTTACGCTGTCATGAAGTATGGAGTTTTTAGCTCTTGATAAATTTCCCCCAGGGTTCAAGTAAGATGAGCATATGGTATTTAATAGAACATGAACTAAACAGGAAAACCGCTTGGGATGCACCAGCCTTGCCTATCTGGAAAGGCAGATGTGGTCATGTTTCCCTGCCTTCGTTGCTGCTAGATAAATATAATATGAACACTCCCTGACAGCCACGCTGTTACCCTTGCACTCTTATTGAGACCCCACATTCAAGCATGAAAGGCAAAACTTTTCTTAGAAGCCACAATGAAGACTCAACATTACTAGGTGTGTGGGATCTGATCATTAACCAATTCCAAGGAAGATGGCTCTCCAGAAGCTCCCCTTCCCTGGACACCACGACTAAACATAAGCATTAGCTCTCCCTGAAGCAAGGCTGCCCTCCAGAAACCCACACCCCACTGCCCACCTAGCTGTAAATTATGAACACGCATCTTCCCCATTTCATCAAGAAAAGATGGTGCTTTGTCATGCCTTCATGGTTTTTGTTATTTTGAGTAAATCCAGTTCATAATTTGGCAGCTAGCTTATTGTAAAAAATGGCCATTCTGTTAATAGAACCCTCTAAGTCCACAGCCACCATGATCCACATAAACATTCACACACATGCATTCATACAAAAATGAAAAGGAAGAAGAAAAGAAAGCATCCTCATAGCAAAACTCTATCAGCATCCAGGTCTTGTACAAACTACTCAGTGAACTAGCCAAGTAATCCTTCACATGATTTCACATAGAAGGATTTTAATCGCTATGATAAGATGCTGCCTTCTTGAAGTTATACATCATTATTAAAGGGTGGATGCAGAGAAGAGTACTGATGGCATCGTTACCAGGTCTTCCATTGAGATTTCCAGAAATAATTACTCAAAGCATCAGAAACAAAGACTGTGCAGTAGAGAAGACTGGGAGCCTGTCTGCCTCGTGGATGCCAATCTGCTCATGGCCGCTACTTCTAAGCCGTCTTGCAATGCAAGGTGTGTTTGGTGATGTTGCTTCATTTTCATTTTCTATTCAACCATAGATGGTTAAATTCAAAGGTCAGACTGATGAGTATACAGCACAGTAGAGTGTTTTGATGTCAAATTTCTATAAAATATTTCTATTCACAGGCTCTATTTCCCTACCAATATTATAACAAACTGGAAACAAGTTATTTATGGACAGTCTGTGCTCTAAGAACAGCACAGGTCCATGTAATATATATTTCTCTGAAAGAAAGATGCAACTTTCACAGCAAACGATATTTACCTCACTATAGAGCAACATATATATATGTCTCTGTGTGTATAGTGTATATATATATATATACACCTATATACTCACATTATATATATAAAGTATATTCTCCAAATCTATCTTCCACACATTAATAATGATTAACATGGCAATCTACCCTAAACTCAAGTGTGTTTTAAATAACCTATCTGAAGTATAAAGGTTCATGTATAGTCAACAGAAAATAAATTTATTTTCTAATGCCTGTTTCTTTTTGGAATTCTGGAAATCAGAATTTGTCCTGTATTTAAGGGATACCACGTGCTCCAGACCTTGGACACTATGGATGACACATTGGTATTATGTATTCCATGTAGACGAGGTGATTAGATGTGGAACAATGGGAATACGGTAGCCTCGGTTGAGTTTTCAGTGGCTTTGGGCTATGACATCGTTTGTGAACTATTGTCTCGTGGTAAATTTCCATGTCTCTGAAGCATAGGCTGTATGTCTCATATGCAATATGTCTCTTTGTACCTGTTACACCAAAAGAACAGAAAGAAATGGGGCACCTACTCTTACCCCAACTAATCAACAGGCATTAAAGCAAGGGACCTTATTATAGCTACTCCAAAGCTAAAGTACCAAAGCAGGAGAGTGGGTTGCAATTTTTTTTTTGCTCTTGGACAGAAGCAGAGACTCAATCTTCACTCTAGGTGGGGTGCATAGGTGCATGTAGACTAGTAAACAGGAGGAAAGGGAGAGAAATAACTGGGTACAACACCCTAAAACCAAGCTAAAACCAAACACCTTTAGAGATAATGACACTTGCCCCAAGTATTATTCTTTGTGTTTTGTTAATGCTTGCAAATAAACATTGGTTATGTTCTGACCTGGGCTTTTCTCCCTGTCTTTCAGTTCATTAACCAATAGAGAAAAGTAACAGACCAAGCCTCGCCAGCATCAGTTAGTATGAACTGTCAACTTGACACCTAAAAGGCAAGCCTCTTTGCGCACTTGTGAGGATTTGTCTAGATTAAAGTCCGCCTCTGAGAATGTCTGAGGGATCATCTTGATTATGTGAGTTGATATAGGAAAACCTGTCTTAACTGTAGGCAGGGTCATTCCCCGGGCAGGGCATCCTGAACTGTGGAGAACAAGCTAAGCTCTAGTGTGTGTGTGTGTTCATCCGTTGCTCTCTCATTCCATCTGGCAACAAGGCTTCAAGCTCCTGCCTGAGACTTCCCTGCAATGATAGACTGTACCCTAAAAGTGGAAACTAACTAAACCCTTAAGTTCTTTTTTTCCAGCGTATTTTATCACAGCTGCAGGCAAAGAAACTAAAGCAGACTCGCTTAAATTGTGTTCCCCATTGCAAATTCTATCTAGGAAAACAGCGGAAGGGATCCTAGTCACTAGGGAAAATGCATCCGTCAGATCTTCAGTGGGTCCGTAAGGACAGTTCCCATGCTGACATGAGCACTATGAAGCTGGACAATTTAGACTATGCTGCTGAACTAGAAACGGTCAGTGCTTTCAGCTGCTGTAAGGGAAGTCTGCACTGCTCTTGTCCGGCAGCAGCATGTCAATACGTCAACCTGTAGGCCTTTGGTCTGAGCAGTGTCCAGGTTCCACAGCAGCTCCACAAGTTAAAGTGTCAGGAATTACATATCAAAAGCTAGTGACTCTGCAGCAGAGATCATTTTTCTGACTAAAGAGAGACAACAGTTTTTTGACTGCCTCATTGGCTTAAAGTTTATAGTAGCTCTTTTAAATACCTACCAAATTGTTGGTCAATAACTAGCCACGAGTATTTCATATGTATCCGTTTTGACACCCAAACACTTTCAGAATTACCAAGTTTCCAGATTTCTCTGCACTAGTTGAATAACACATATCATAGCCGGCCAGAGTATCTCATGGCGTATTCTGCAGATGACTACCCAAGAACTATGAGAAAAATGGGTCAAGTGGCTTCGGGTCCAGCTACACAGAAGAAAGGTTTTGTCAGGGGATCTCTGCTGTGGGACGATGCTCTTGTACACTGTAAAGATTTGTCACTTTTCTTAGTTTAATAAAACGCCAATTGGTCAGTAGCCAGGCAGGAATAGGTGGGGCAACCAGACTAAGAGAATTCTGGGAAGAGGAAAGGCATAGTCAGTCACCAGCCAGAAGTAGAGGAAACAAGATGTGAATACTTAACTGATAAAAGATACCAAACCATGTGGCTAACATAGACAAGAATTAGGAGTTAATTTAAATTGTAAGAACTAGTTAATAATAAGCCTGGGATAATAAGCCAAACAGTTTATAATTAAGAAAAATGTCTATGTGCTTCTTTGGGACTGAATGGCTATGAGAGAGGGTAAAAACTTCTGTCTACAAATCTCACTAACACCCTGTGTTTAACATGACTGCTAAAGGGAGTACAGCAAGGTATATAACATATCCTCGATTAAGATTAGAAGTTTTCAAAAATGGAACCTCAAGAAACATGATAGTCCACTTCTAAATTTTGACTTAAAGTTTTCTTTATTGAAAATAACTTTCAAAAGAAATCACACAAAATAATAGCATTCTGATGACTACATTAAGAAAAATAATATGAATACCAAAATTTATGAAGCGAACTTGAGTCTTATAAAGAAAAGACTATACCTTAGAACATACACAGATATACATATAAGTAGATAGGTATATAGTGTTTGATGTTATAAAAATATTGTGAAAAATGTCTCAGTGCAGTCTCTAAGGACAACTCACAGTGTTATAAACACCTATCTATGGTATGACTACTTCGACCATGTTGGAAAAAAAAGTTTACAAAAGTATAGTAACTTGTAAAATCAAGTGGTGTTCTCTGAAGCCAAACTAACCATGTGGAAAACACGATTTTCCCCAGGTACGCTATCTTGAAAATACTGCTCTGATAATTAGAAAAAATGAAGAGTTAATGGAACTTTGTTCAAAAAGTAACAGCAAAATACAGAGAAAGTTTAAAAGGTACAATTATTTTTGTTTGTTAGGGAAAGGGTTTATTCAGCTTACACTTCCACATCACAGTTCACCATCAAAGGAAGACAGGACAGGAACTTACAAAGGACAGGGCAGGAAGTTCAGCATACAGGGACCTGGAGGCAGGAGCTGGTGCAAAGGCCATGGAGGGCTCCTGCTTACTGGCTTGCTCAGATTGCTTTCTTTTTTTTTTTAACTGATTTTATTGAGCTATACATTTTTCTCTGCTCCCCTCCTTTCCTCTCCGCTTCCTTCCTTTCCCCTCCCCTTCAACCCTTCCCATGGTCCCTATGCTTCCAATTTACTCAGGAGATCTTGTCTTTTTCTCTGCAGATTAGATCCATGTATGTCTCTCTTAGGGTCCTCATTGTTGTCTAGGTTCTCTGGGGTTGTGAATTGCAGGCTGGTTTTCTTTGCCTTATGTCTAAAAGCCACTTATATTAAAACAATATCATTTTTCAAAATATTACAGTATCAATTAAAGAAGCTCAATACTACTTTTGGAACAAATTTACAGCAGATCTCGTCTCTCCATTAATCTTTTCCCTAAAGCCTAAGAAGTTTCTCATCAAATAATTTTCAAGAATAAAAGTATGTTAATAATTTAGACTTCAAGTTGTAAGTCTTCTACTGGTTAGCCAACGTCCCTTAGCCATTTCCAAATCGGATCAGTGGGGCCTCTCAGTAAAGATGTAGGGAACACAAATGCCTATCCCCCTAAGCGCCCTCCACCTGGAATGGATGGATTCTTACTGCTTTTCATTTATAATATAACTAAAAAGAAACTCATTATCAAAGCAGAGTTTAAATGTATCTCCCTATTTATACTGATTTTCTGCCTTAGAACACATCCCTACATCTAACTAGAGGTCCCACCACCAAATGAAGCTTACCGTATGCTGAGTAATATCCATACAATATCAGAAAACCCTGTGCCTTATATTTAGATTAACTATCACAAAGCCAATTTACATGAATTTAACATGTATTTAAATAAGGGGTTATGGGTTGTATTTGTGAAACAAGTCCTGCATCGATGCGCTGGTTCTGGCCAAAGTGATACTCTGGCTAGCGTTTGATATGTTATTAATAATAAAACCTACATCAACAAATACTGTCTGCATGTACCAGATGGTCAATTAAAGCTTATCTCAGACTCCTGCCCATACACTTTAGGATGCTCACTATCCATTACTACGGCAAAACTGTGATGGCAGGAAAGAAGGAAGAGCGATTCTGTCCCGCGCACAACGCACTCACGCTACACCTCATGGAGAAGTCTGTTCTCCCGTGCTTGTCACCGAGGAAGAATCAGACTTTGTCTGGGAGATAATGCAAATACTTGTCTCCCTGCCAAGCACTGAAAACACTTATGTAGCAGGCAGTGTTCCTGTTGACCTGCCAAGGGGCTACACTTTGACAAGAAAAGTGTGAGTTTAACCTAGCAATGTCCAGAAGAAAATCAAACTCCAAGTAAGTTAAGCTAAAACTTTCTACTTTATATTAAACATTGTTATTTAGAGATATTCACTTTTGGAAGAAGAAATGAGCCACACCATGTAATATAAAACATTCCAAGGCTAGAGTGAGTGTTAAATATTTTAACAAATACTAATACCAAATTTATCACTTCCACAAGTTGTAATGGCCTTTACAAAAAATGGATTTTATTAGCACATAGATATATTTAATTTCACTATATCATAACACATAATGTTCAAACCTCAAGTCTTTATATTATTAGAATAAAAATTGTACCAAGTTAACTTTGACAAATTAACAAGTCAGTATAAAAGTGTAAATTGGTAGTAATAAAATTTGCTAAGTTATTCAAGTTTTAAAAGCAGTTAATTTTCTGTACGTATAATAACCAATGTAATTCATTCTTCATAAACGTAGAGACTCACATAGCTCACATGGGTTACAATTTTTTCTCAAGACCATATTATATTAGTTATGTTTGAGTGTTAATAATTATTTTGAGTGCATGAACTTTAACCCTATACTATAAACTTTCTAATAGAAGTATTTGTTTCTATTTTATAGAGGTTCACATGGATATTCTCAAAATATTTGGGGTTTTGATTGTGATTTCTATAGGTTACTCTTGTATTTGAGAGTTCAGCATGAAGTTTGGAGATGAAAATGTGGTTTTGTTCCTTCAGTCACATTAAACAGAACCAATAGAGTAATTAATGCAAGCAGCATCGTTAGTATAGGCTACTATTTGGAGAATGGGGAAATCTTGTGTCTTCCAGGGAAATCCTTACACCTTAACCAAGTGCTAGTCTCATCTTCCTGTGAACCAGCCTTGACAGTCCACAATATATCAAATGACAAATTAATATCAAGCTCATGGTAATTTACTAAGGATGGCTACATCTACAAATGTTTTCTGATCTAAATGTATATAACCTTGATTCTTGAATAGAACAGATTGAAGCTCACTTGAAAGCAACAAATGCCAGATGTTACTGGTTATCAAGAGAAACCATTAAGGCAGGAGTCACAGTGCCACATACATGACAGGGAGGGACCTATGTGTCATACATGTCTATTCACTGTGAAATGGGTTTCTGAATGCTTTATCTATGAACCATGCTAAGAATGTGCTTCCTAAACTGCCCAATGTAACTGAGTGAAATTGTATTTCTGCTTGTTTAGATTTGGATAGAAAATTGGCTTTATATCACTGGGATGCACAGACTCCAGCATCAATCTAAGCTAACATTTCAGCTCATCTTCTCATTATCTTTTAAACCTAATGACTTATTCATTTATTTGTTGTAACTGTAGATTCTAAAACATGCAAGCTACTGGGTGCTGGTCTAGTTTCTGAGATGAACAAAACTCATATCACCTGCCTCTTCAAGCCTGAACTTTAGTAGAGTAGAGCTAACACTTTGAAAAATGGGAAATTAGGAAAGGTCTCCCTAAAGATTGCTGTGAAGATTGGTAGACATTGTATTTTAATACGAGAAGGTTAAGTATGAAATAAATGGCCTATAGGGCTCAGGACCCGACCCTGTGCCATTCCACACCTGAGTCACCAATCTTATTCCTTCCAAAGGCAGAAGCAGAACGTGCAAATAAGCAGGGATAAGAAGAGGGATGTTCTAGCCTTGCCCAAAGCCTGGACTGAGAATCAGCTAGCAATGCTCTCCTGAGTCATGTTGAGGGCAGGAGGCCAAGGCAGGTCAGCAAACATGAAGAGAGCTGCTAAGCCTGCTGGCAACCTAACCAAACCCCGGAATGGTTCTGCCTGAGGAGCGGTCAGTCAGAGGCAAAGCCCTAAGGACATGTATCTCTAGAGTATAACCTCCGGTCCTCCTTGCCTCAAGTTGTTGTGGAATATATACAAAGCACTTAGCCTCAGAGACCAACACAAAGTCTTCCCCACTTGTGTGTACCAAACAACACTATTGCCTAGTCAGGAGATACAGTCTAACCCTGCCTTGTCAGAGGCAATCGCAAAGCCCAGCGGCGATTGCCCCAGCCAAAGTCTAATCAGACCTCAGAGTACAGCCAGGGACATCTTTTGACCTCTGAGCTCAGACAGTGACCCAGTGCGGTGACAGAGTCCTACAGCCAAGGTCTGCATATCATGTTTGCTATGAGCTGGATGTAATAAATAGTGAAGGCCTGTCAATAGCAATCACACACACCTGTGCAAGATGAAACTGGTGGCTATGTTTTCTACACTGTGCAGGGACCAACAAAAAGTCCTAAAATTGATATGAAAAATTGAAGTGGGGAGGAGTAGAAATAAAAATTCACGAAAAGAAGCTGGGTCTGAGCGCGCGCGCACACACACACACACACACACACACACACACAGAGAGAGAGAGAGAGAGAGAGAGAGAGAGAGAGAGAGAGAGAGAGAGAATCCTGGAAGGAGTCTGTGTCTGCAGAGACTAATAAACTAACTGGAATTTCAGTAACACGGAAAGATTTCAATTTCGTAGGTTTAGAGGCTAATTACTTTATCCTGGGCTAGTTTTAGTCTTCTGTAACAGGCATTCCTTACCCCATTCTCTATCTGAACTAACACTTCATAACAAACATCAACTCCCACCAATCCAAGAGCTAAGAATATCATCAGACAGCATCTTCGACTTAAAAAATAAGCTGCCCCTCCATAAAATGGCACCCCACCTCTCTGGCGTATCCACCAATGCATTTTAATGTTGCCTTGATTTATGAGTTTCAGCCCTGTGAACCTGCTTCCACATTGTAACCTGAAATTTGGGGTGACCTAAAACTCTGTTATCAGGTATTGGTCACTCAAGATGCCTCCAGAATAAGCTATTTCTTAGTCTCTTTAAGATAATAGCTGTATTGCTTTTTTAGATCAACAGTAGTATATGAAACTCCCCCCCCCCAAAAAAAAACTCCAGTAACAAGCTGTAGAGGAGTGAAATTAAATACTGTAAATATAAAAATCGGAATACTAAAATCCACATTTTTATTAGTTAATCAATTGATTAATTTTTCCCAGCCAAATTAGTTTCCCCTCCTTCCTTCCTCTCCTCTCAATCCTTTCCCCCACCCTCCTCAGACTCAACTTTCTCCCTTCCCTTCAGAGAAGTGCAGGCCTTCCTTATATCAGACAGCCATGGGATATCGAGTTGCAGCAAGACGAGGCACCTCCTCTCTTATTAAGACTGGACTAGGTAACCCAAGTGGGGCAAGGGCTCCCAAGAGCAGGCAAGAGTCAGAGGCAGCCCCTGCTCCCTCTGCCAGGAGCCCCACAAGAAGACAAATCCACATAACTGCAACACATGTGCAGAGGACCCAAGTCAGCCCCATGCAAGTTCTCTGGTCAGTGACTCAGTCTCTGTGAAGCCCCATGAGGCCAGGTCAGTTGACTGTGGGTTTTCCCACGGTGTCTTTGTCCCCTTTGGTTCCTCTAATCACCCTTCTCCCTCTTAAGCAGGATTTCCAGAGGCCCACCTAACATTTGGATGTGGGTATCTGCATCTATTTCTGTCAGTTTCTGGGTGAAGCCTCTTATGACAATTGGCCTTGGCAAGGATCTATGAGTATAACAGAATATCATTAGTAATCATTTCAATGCCTTTTTTTTTGCCAAACATGTTTGGTTCTAAGCTAGGTTTCTGGGTTGTCCAGCTTCTGGGTCCTGACCCTCTAGGCATTGTTAGGGGTGGGCTCCCTCTCATAGAATGGGTCTCAAGGTGGATTACTCATTCATTGGTCACCCCCATAATTTCTGCACTACCTTTGTCCCAGCACATCTTGTAGGCAGGACCAATTGTAGATGAAAGATTATCTGGATGGACTGGACTCCCAATCCCTCCACTGAAAGTCTTGCCTGATTAGAGGAGATGGCTGGTTCAGGCTCCATATCTCCCATTACTTGGAGTCTTAACTAAGGTCACTCTCATAGATTACTGGGAGAAAAACAACTTGTTTTAACAAGCATAAATAGGAATAACAATTACTAGAAGCAGAATGTTTTAAAGTATCATATTTAAGGAATACAATATGGCTAGGAGCAAGTTTCTCAGACACTCAAGAAAGAACAAGAGGACATGGTCAAAATGACAGAGGTGGAGAAACTGGGCAGGTGAGCATAGGAATAGCTAAGCCACCTGGGACTCCACTTGGCTTGGGCTACTTACACACCCCTCCCCAAACAATATATCTAGCAACTGAGACCCTCAGCTGCAGGGAGCTGTTCCTCCCTTAACGAGCCTGTGCTATTCCACTTTTCCATGCAAATGTGTTCGGAACAATTTCGGTAAAACAAGACATAGGCTGGTCCTGCCTGAACTGACTTGGAGTTAATATAGACTTCTCCAGAAATTCGTGCTAGCCCCAAGGCTGACATGGGGATCAAGAACTGTGCTGCTACCTGCACTTCACCGTCTAAGTCTTCTCCTAGAAGTCAACACGGTTGAGAAGACCCCATTGGTTCAAACTAGCCTCATCCAAGACCCCCACTGTCTGGGTTGGAGACAGGTTCTTGGTGTTTTGTTTGCATGATGCTTAACTTTGGTGTCAACTTGACTGGACTAATAAACTCCTGGAAGATAAATAACACGTGTGTCTGTAAGAAAGATTTGAAAGAGGGCTCCATCTAATGGATCACTTGTCTCATTGACGGAGGTCATAATTTGAATACAACTATAGAAGTTGGAGACTCTTCTGCCCAAGGGCCTGGATCCATATTACCATGGACTTATTCCTCTGAAACCATGAGCCTAAATAAATCCTCTTTAATGTAAATTTCTACGCCAGTCATTTGATTACAACACTGAGAAAATGAACTAAGGCAACATGTTACCAAATTCCTAGACTCTTCTTAGGGTTTTTACATCACTATCCTTGCTTTCTAAAGATGAAATTGGAGAGGTGTAGAGAGGTAAATCTCATCCTCAATCCAGGTATGTGAGGCTTCTAACCTTTTTCCTAAGAGAAAGCTATCAATGCTGCATTTCACCAAAGGAAGAAGGACCAATTACTTTGATATGTATAAACAGAAGCCAGCATGTCCCTAGTTCAGCCACTCAGATCACTACTGAACACCTTTTCTCTCAGAGATCAAATTTAAGTTTTGGTGTTCTTTTAATACAAAACACAATGTTCTTGTTCCTAAAAAGCAAGCAAATGGCACATTTCAGAAACCAAAAGACTTTTATCATGAATTAAGACAAACTCTCTAAGAAAGACTAATAAATATTTGGTTTCTTAATTGTCAAAAATCTTTAATAATTATTCTCTTTCTACCTTTATTCACTTCATATAATATAATTACATCATTTCCCCATTATTTTTCCTCTCTGAGAACCCTCTGATAGAACCCTCCTTGATATATTTCAAAGTCCTGGCCTTTTTTTTCATTAATTATTGCTACATATATATGTGCATAGGCATATATATTCCTAAACATAACCCACTCAGTCTGTATAATGTTACTTGTAGATGTGTTATCAGGGCTTATCATTTGGTACTGGATATCCAGTTGGTCTGCTCTTCCGTGGGGAAGACTAGTCCTCAGCATTCCTTAGTTGCCTGTAGTTCTTTGTGTAGGGTTGAGGCCCCTTAGTCTTTTCTCCCACCCAGTTCAGCATGCCTATCGCTGTCCTTCTTCAGTTTGTCTTTAGTCATCAGAGATTCCAGTGATTCTTCCCTTTAGATATTTTTTATAAAACACTAAAACTAAGGGGATCATTTTCAACATATGCATCCTAATTGTGACCTAGGAAAGCTTTTGATTAAATTTTTTAGTTGGGTTTTCCTAGGTATGAGGTTTAATCAGGAGTTGCCTGCAGTTCTAAAACTAAGTTTACCTCTAAAGATAAATAGGAATAAATTTAACACTACATGTTCACACTTTTAAAAGCCCTCACCTTAATCAACACTGTAGAGTATCTCAGTGGGCTACTTCATGGCACAGGCCATAGACTCCAGCGTTGGCACTTCAAGGAGAATAAGATACATGAGGTCTAATGACTGCCTTCACCTGTTCACCTTTAGCGTCAAATGTATGGGTGAAATCATCAAAAACGTTGAGTGGCCTGCTGTTCAGTGAAATGTGTTATGAATGAGTTTGTCGACAGCTCAGAGTAAAACATAAATCTTGAAACCTAATGCAAATGATTCTGAATTTCTCTTATCCTCAAATAATACTCAGAAAAAGGAAGTAGACTACAATATTATAGCTGTTGTTGTATTCAATTAGCTGCAATTTAAGACAGATGTATTTGTATGCATGTACATAGAGGTCTATTATTTGTCTTAGTCCATTTTCCAAATCTATCACAGGATACATAAGAGTAGATAATTTATAAAGACCAGGCAAGTATTTCTTACAACTCTGAAGCCTGTGCAGTCCAAAGTTAAGGAGGCTCAAGCTAGCAAGGGTTTTGTTACTATTCATCTCCGTGCATAAGGTACAAGGGAAGGAAAGGTCTTGTGAGAGAAAAAGCAGGAAGAGACAAATTTGTTCTTATTGCCGGGCCTGTAATAATGGCAGACTCAAGACAACACTACTGATCCATTTATGAGAGAAGAGCTTTGTGACCTGATTGCCCCTGAAAGGCTTCTTAGTTCAGAGATGCTCCCATGAGAATTAAGTTTTCAATACATGAACATGGGAGCGGGCTGCTCATTTGATCCTTAGCACCACCTTAGTGTAAATCAATTTAGCCACAAAATGAAAAGCATTTCCCTAGTTTTACTTGGTTTATTTGGAGTTCCACCTTCTGCTCAAGGTCTATGTGTTTAACGTATTCTCTACAAGGTCAAGACACAGAGCAGAATGATATATCCCAACCAGGTTTTTTTTAAGAAAAGGAAGAAGGGAAATAATTGCATGTCACACCCCAGCTGTCAGATGTCTTCAATATGATGGAGGCATACCAGTGAACTTCAAAGGACAACCCGCAGAAACGGCTGCCTACGTGCCTGTTCAGCAAACCATTGCAAACTCATACTACCAGCACTCCAGGAAGGGTGCCTTATGTGAGTACCAGCATTCGGTGTTTACTGTGCTCACTCATTCTTTTAACAAATTTCAAACCACGGTCAAATAATCAGCAAATGGGCTCAGCAGAGAGATCCAAGCTTTGAAGCAGTAGTTCTAAACAGTCACAGTCTACGTCTGAGTGGCAGGGGTTAACAAGACCTTCGGTTCTCGAAAAGATTTTAAAAAATATAAAAAGGAAGGCAAATCTTTGACATTCTATGCCTTGCCCTTCTGTGCTTTCAGGCCCCAGCTCCATGAAAGGCAAGGAATAACAATGCGTTTTATGGAAAAGTCACTTCTCTTTGTTGCTTTGCATATGAAAGCTTATCCAAGACTATTGGATGTGCATTTGAGGCTGGGGGTGAAAGGAACAGCTCATATCACGCTTTTTGAAGTGTTCCAAATGCTAAATCATCCTCAGATATTCTTTGATCTGACTTGGCTCGGATGTTCCTCCACTTTTTCCACACTCAGTTGCGTCTCCTCCACTCCCTGAGCTCAGTCAGCTCCTCTCAAGGCCTGTGGGAAGTGAAAGGAAGAAACCGGCATTTCCATAAGTCACACTGCCATCTGCTAAGGATCCTGGCCCCTCTCTTTAACTCTGTATGGAAGTAACTTCCTGGTTACTTCCCCAGGGTCAAAGGAAGCATTAACTAAACTGAAAGGCTTAACAGTTCCAATTTCATAGGCTTCAGGGACAGAACAGAAAGAGAACATGAAAGTAAGCAAGTGCTTTGCCAGTCACTGGGAAGTGGGACGAGACAAGTCTCAGAACGCTCCTGGCATCCGGACCACTTCTATAACCCTCAAAAGAACAATGGCCATTGTCGAGTCCCAACGATGCATGACAGCTTAACATCCCTCCTTTTCTTCCTTAATTTTTTTAAAAATAAACTCTCTGTTGACCACACTGAAACTGGGGCATCATTTCTAAATTTCTTCCTTCACTGCAGATACACTCTGCAAACAGAAATGCCATCTGCCACAGGCTAGTATACCTGACGGTACAAGACTATCCCCCTGGGAAAAGAAAGACCTGCCACAAGTAGCCCCACACTGCCTTCCTACGCACTTTGTTGTCTCGTGAACCATAAAATCTCCTAGCCAGCATATTCAGTTTGCCTTTCCTTTCTTTCTTTCATATTCATTTTCTGAAATAATCCGAGGGGGAAGTAGCATTGTAATTGAGATTTCCAATGGGCATACATATTTTACTGAAACATGACAAGTCACAATTCATTTGTGCCGTCTCATTCATTATAACTGTGTCGGTGCATCTCACTTTTAAATTTGAGTTGCAAAATCTCTAAGACACAGTAATGACCGACAAAAGTACACAGCAGGCTTGCGGCAGCACTTCCATGCATGTGGGGCACAACTTAATCATTTCATAATTGAAAGATGGTTTCCAAAGGAACACCTACTTTTTAGTTTCAAGTGATTGTGTGGCTAGAACAAAGCTGATAGAAGATTGTCTAATGAAACTCCAGGCTCTGTGCAGCTGCTGTGGCTTCCCAAAGCGAACCAGTTGTCTGCAATGTAAATATTTAAGTAGAATGTGCTTAGAGAGCATACAGAGTTTCCTGACACTACCTGTTCAGCAAATACACCGTTGAGATAATGCAAGCTCCAGAACGGCCTCCATCCAATAAATTCAAGAATCTGATTCAGAATCAGTGTCAACAGACCCTTTTAAACCCATATTTATTGCAAGGAGCGGAGCAAGAAATGGAAATGCAAAGAGTCATAGAATGTAAGCTTTGCCATAAAAGAGTTTATAATCTAATTGGGGGCATAAATCTTACACAAAAGTACACCATCCGTGGTGTTAGGGAATATATGAGTGATGAAACCAATAAATTCAATACAATCTTATCAGAGAACCCAGGAAATGAAAACACAGCAACAATATCCTAGGTGAGAACACAGGCAGAAAATGTAGATGTCCCCAGCAAATGTGAGCTCACTGGTTTCTGGACTCACTGAGACTAAGATTTTGAGACTGTTAGCTGCAAATAACTGAAGCGTATGTTGCAGAGAACTCAACACAGATGAAAACGTTCAAACAGAAGTGACAAACTTCAGGAAATATGGAAAACATTAAACAATTAAATGTTCAAAATGGTGTTTTCTACTCCTTTACATTTTATTTGTGTGTGTGTGTGTGTGTGTGTGTGTGTGTGTGTGTGTGTGTGAGAGAGAGAGAGAGAGAGAGAGATTGCTTTTAACTATTCATTTCTTTGTTGTCCTTCCTATTTTATTACGTATACTCATTTATGAAATTTCAGGTGCACTTTTAATGGTTAGGGTTCATGTTATAGATCACTATTATGTTTACAAGATAAAAATGAGCAGAAAATACAACCTTCTTGCCTGTCCCACCCACATGATCCCTTCCTGTGGCATCCTGCATTGAGTGGTGTATTTATTACAGCTGATGAAACAATGTGGATGCCTTGTTACCACCAAACTTCTATTTTACAGTGGGCTCGCTGTGTTGTCTAGTTCTGTTCCAATAGGTAATGTCATGTCTCCAGCATCAGAATGTCACATAGGGTGCTTTCATTGCACTGAAATTACCACATGCTCTGCACATTCATCTATACCATCTCTCTGAACTTTGTAAGCCACTGACTTTTTCTTTATATTCTTGCCGTTTCTATGCTAATGTACATTTAGAATGATGTTAAATGTCATCATTTCAGGCTATATTCCATCATTTAATAGTCATTAAGATTTTTCCCAGTCCTATTGTGACTTGATAGTACATTTCTTTTCATCATGGAACTTTAGCTTCTTTTATAAATGTACCAGTTTGCCCACCCATTCATCTGCTGAAAGGTACTTTCGTTACTTAGCAGTTTTGTGTTGTGTGACAGGACTTTACCTGGGGAGACACAACACATGTCTACTAACTCTCAGTGGGGAGCCCATGATAGATAAAAGTATAGATCCAACCAAAGTTCACCAGGTGAACCATGAGTTTTATTAAGGTTACTTACAGGAGTAAGGGTGAGGTATGACTTACAGGAGCAGAAATAAGTCAAGGACAGCTACATCACCAAAGTTCACCCCATCATGGGTGACAGCTCACAAAGCTAAGAACCAGGGGCACACTGAACAGCCTGCAAGCAATTTAACAGGTTGAAGAGGGTCCCTCCTAATGATACAGTTGATCTAAACCTCTACCAGGCAGCTTGACTGATTCTGCTTCTTCTAGGCCGCTGATCTGCTCTCGGAGTCTTCTTTGCAGCCTGAGTTGTCTGAGCATGAATCTCAGCAGCCTTTAATGCTTGCTCTGGGAAAGAGGCCTACTGAATCTGGTCGGTTTCAAGAAGTTCCTGAAGTCATTTGGAGTTGCTTACTTTCTGGGTTAAAGCCCTTCACTGCAGGATAGAATGAATCAGTCTCCAAGAAAACCGCTACACAGAATTATGCACAGAATTACTATGCACATTTGTGTGCACGTGTCTGAGAAGACAGATACCATCAACTCTCTATGCAAGTACTGAGAACAATGCTGGGCAAAATGATAAGATGAAATTGATCTTTGAAATATTGTCAAACCGTCTTCCAAAGTGGCTGCTCCATTTAGCATTTCCACCAGCAATGAGAAGCCCTCGTCACGACAGCTGTGGTCAGTGCTTTGTGTTAAAGCCATTCCCAGAGAGGGGCACAGAAATGCCTTCCTCTTGTTCTCACTGCAGTTCCATGCGGCATATGAAGTGGAGAATTTCACAACCTATCCACCAGTTCTCTGAACGTCTTCATTGGGGAGTTTTCTGTTTGGACCCTTTGTCCATTTCTTTTTAATCTGATTATTTCGGGTTGAAATTTTAAGACAAAAACATGTGGTTCAATTGGCTTGTTAGGATTATTGCCTGTGGCATCCATTTCCCTGAAAAATGTACAACTTCTTTCTGTGTCTATTCCTCCACGGATAAACACCTAGGTTGATTTTATAATTAGCTATTGTCAATAGTACTTCAGTAAATACTGATATGCAACTGTTTCTATAGTGTGTCAACTTGGAATCCTTTGAGTAACCCCAGGAGTGGTATATCTGGGTCATCTGGAAGATCTATTTTTAGTTTTTCAAGAAATCCCCATTCTTATATTCATAGTGGATAGAGTAGATTAGGTTCTCACTAAGAATATACACAGGCTCTCGTTCGTCTACATTGTCACTAGTTTTTGTTGTTGTTTTCTTAATAACTGGTATATTAATCAGGGTTCCTTAGAGTAACAGAACTGATATAGTGAGTTTACATATGTAGAGAGAAAAGGAATTTGTTAGAATGGCTAGCAGTCTGTGGTTTTGCTAGTTCAACAATGACTGCCTACCAACAGAAGATTCAAGGATCCAGTAGCTCTTAAGTATACAAGACTGGATGTCTCAGTTGGTCTTCATATATTTCAGAATCCCAAAGAAGTAAGCTCTAATACCAGAGAAGAAATAGACTTGCTAGTGAGAGCAAGAATAAGCAGGCAAAGAGCAAACTTCCTTCTCCCATGTCCTTTATATAACCTGCTAGCAGAAGGTGTGGCTCAGATTAAAAGGGGATCTTCCCACCTCAAAAGGTCTGGATTAAAATTGTATCTTCTCAGTCAGACTGTGGTGGCATGCACCTTTAATCCCAACACTTGGGAGGCAGAGGCAAGCAGATCTCTGTGAATTCAAGGCCAGCCTGGTCTACAAAGTGAGTTCTGGGATAGCCAGGGATACACAATGAAACCCTTCTCCAAAGAAAAAAAAAAGTGTATTCTCACCTCAAAAGATCTGGATTAAAGGTGTATCTTGCCATTTCAAAAATCTGCATTAGAAGAGGGTCTTCCCACGTCAAACAATTTGGTTAGGAAAAAAATCCTTCATGGTATACCCAACCATTTTGGTTTTATTCATTCCACATGTAGTCAAATCGACAATCAAGGACAGTCATCAACACATGACATTCTGATTGGAGCAAGAAGGAATCTCAATTGATTCAAATTTACCTGAACATTTTCATATGTTTATTGACCACTCTTCTGAGATATATTTGTTTATCTCAAATTAATGTGTTTACTGGGTTGTTTGACTTTCTTGGTTGTTTGTTTTGGGGCTCTTTTTTTTACTTCTTTTGTTCTTTGAATATTCTAAATATAATTTTCAGATGCAGTAACAAAAATGTTCTCCCATCCTGAGGGCTTGCCCTTAACTTGATCAACAGTTTCTTTGCTGTAGATAAGCTTTTAAATCTCATCAAGGTTGGGTATTTGAGGGAGAGATGAGAGGTCAGATTAATTGTCCTTCAAATGAGAACTTTATTAAGAAAGCTTTTAGTGCCACAAGGACAACAATCAACACAATTTAATAGGTAGGCTTCCAAAGAAAGAGATGCTTCAGCCACACCGGACAAGACAAGATGTCCATCCTCAAATGCTTCTGACAGAGGGGGTGGGGTTTTTTTGATGAGGCAAGATGATTAGTTAATAAGTGACCTAAGCCACTAACTTCAGTCAGAATGTACTGAATTCTCAAGTAACAGAGGAAATGGGAGGAATTTGTCAGTCATGAGAGCAGTGAAGGAGAAAACCTGGGGATCCTATCAGCTCTTTGCAACAGGTGCAGTGTGGATAGGCTGCTGGGCATACGGCCAGAGCTGGGAGGCAACAGCTCCCGTGGTCTAACTTGTCAAAGGTTGGAGTCATTGCCTTAGCAACTGGAGTCTCATTCAGGAGCTGATAATTATGTCTTGAAGTGTTTGCCTGGCTTTTCCCTCTAAGAATATCAGTGTTTCAGACCTTACATTAAGGTCCTTGGTCCATTTACAGTATTTTTTTTTTCAAATTGAGAAATCGGAGTCTCATTTCAACTAAACACATGGTGATCCAGTTTTCTCAGCACTGTTTACTGTAGAGGCTGTCTTGCTGATGATCTGATGATTGTATTTCTGTGAATTTGTGCTGCTCCACTGATTTGTCTGTTCTTTGCCAGTAACCCCTTGTCTCTATAACTGTGGCTTTCAGTAAGTTTCCTATGATCTATAAGTAATTTGAGGAGTTTATGTTTTGCAAGTTTTCTTCTTCACAATACTGAATGGACTCCTGGATATTCTGGGGGTTTGTTTTGGTTTGGTTTAGTTTTTTCTTTACATGCAAATATACAGACAAAATGAAGAGGAAGAAGAGTACAATTCTAAAAATAATGCGTTGTGTTGTGTGTGCCTGTGTGCATGCATGTATGTATGTGCGTCCATGTGCAAGAATGTCTCTGCACATGCACTCGCATACATGTGTATTCTGGAGGAACATATAATACCCAACCCCAACCTAGGGTACTGCACTAGATCCTCATACAAGTCATTTCATTCTCCAAATAAAGCCATCACTGTGACAGAGTTACTAGCTTCTTGAATAAATACTAAGGGAAACAACCTTTAGGTCACACAACTAGTAAATGATTGTAACCTAATTTCAAACTCATGATGATCCAGTTCTAACATACATGTTAAATGCAGGATTTTATTGCTTTGAATATGAGAGGAAGTGACAGTAAGAATTACTGAAGCAGCTTGTCTGCAGTTATGGGTAGCTGGATAGTGACTCCAACAGAATTATTCAAAAGTGAAAGAGGACAGCAAAAAATTTGTGCTGGTTTTCCATTCTAACAAATATATGTGTGTGTGTGTGTGTGTGTGTGTGTGTGTGTGTGTATAATTTATATATATAGCTTTTTAATTTCTTGTGTAAATCTGATTTTAAAAACTAAGTTAAATTCAAATGTGACCATTAGTAAAGATGATCAAATTATCCTCAAATCAATAGCTACATGGATATATTTTCACATAGAGAGAGCATAAAAATAAGCTGTTCTTTACTCCACTATTCAATTATTTGGAAAAGAATTAGCCATGTTGGAGTTCATTTAAATGATACTCTGCAAAGTTTTCACAGTGTGGAAAACAATTTTCCCCAATAAATCTGGGTCAATAATCTTTCTTGAAATTGGATAAAGCAGCATGGTAGTTGGGATGAAAAATGAAACCAACTTGTTCAAGCTTAGTTTCTCCAAAACATAATATGATATGCTATTGTGCTGGTTAGTTTTATGTCAACTTGATATAAGCTAAAGTCATCTGAGAGGAGGGAACCTCAATTGAGAAAATGCCTTCCATAATATCAGGCTGTAGGCAAGACTGTAATCCATTTTCTTAATTAGTGATTGATGTGGGAGGACCCAGGCCATTAAGGGTGGTGCATCCCTAGGCTGGTGGTTCCCGTTTATGCATCAACTCTCACCTCCAGGTCCCTGCCTTGTTTGAGTTCCTGCCCTGATTTCCTTCAGTGATAAACTGTGACATGAAATGTATGCCAAATAAACCCTTTCCTCCCCAAGCTGTTTCTGGTCATGGTGTTTCATCACAGCAATAGCAACCCTAATTAGGATAAATACCAATCTATTTTCAATGTATATTATAAGTGTGAGTGTAACGCCACTAGTTATAACAAATTCTGTTTTCAGTCCATTATTCTTTTATCTGACTATGAATAAAAACTAGCCCCCTCTCCATTACTGTGTAACTTGACCTAAAGCCACAGTGACTAGGACAGAGCAGTTCCTAGTGTGTTTCATTTACCTACCTCCCACAAGAGCTACCACAGCCTTTCATTATTAGATTAAATGTCACGGAAACATATCCTCCCAGCTTAAATAGCCAAGAGCGATTATTACTCTTTTCCTGAACAAGAGAAATTTGACCTCGTGTCCACAATCATCACATCCTGCAGTGTAGCAGACTTAACATTGAATTTGTAACTAGATGGCTTTCAGACATTTACTTGATAAAGAGAGCATCGTGTTGACCCGAGGCCTTAATAGAAAACCCAGGGAAAAGATGTAATAGAAAAGAAGAAAAACACATTTTCACTCTTTATTTTTCTGGAATTTGTCATTTGGCTAGAGTTGGGGAAAAGGGTAGATACTAATATATGACAGATGTTGCTCTAGTATTATCAGCTGCCAGATGTTATATTTCCAGAGACAGTATACAAGTTAATTATGTTTGGTAACAGTTAATAAAGACTAGTAATAGTCAAACTTTCAAGTGAAACATTATCAAAGTTGCTAAAAGATTGTTTTATTTACTACTAAACCTATTTCTTGTTTTTAGTAGCATGTTTTAGCTATAAACACTCAAAAAATAGATACCTGATGAATCAAAATTTCACCATCATTCCTCACTTTAACTACTTATAACTTTCAGAGATGATTATAGATAATGATTATAGAATCGTTTTTAAATACACAACATATTTCAGAAGAAATTATTGATATTTAAGAAGAAATCCTTAGTTCCAGAATCTGAAGAAGACATGATTAAGAGGAATACATCAATTACAAAGGGACACAGCATGCAGATACCATGAAAGGCAAAGTCATTAGCAATAATCCACAGTTTATCTAAAAGGCTTAATTGAGTAATCATTACATACAAGAAGCACAAACATCACAGTCAGGTATGTAAATAAAATACAGAACTATTCTAATATTTTAAGAATAGAATCAACAATGCTGCTGGTGCAAAATACAAATATTCAATAAATTCTTTGGAAAGTGTGAGCATATTTATGTAAACTTAACATGTAAATGCAAGGTAAACTGTTTGGAGATTGTATCTCACCCAATCAGAAGAGCTGCAGCAAGAAAAAAACTAAGAGTCTGGTGACGATGCGAAAATACATTTTCTATTGCAGGTATGGATGTAAACTGAGGCAGGCACTGTGGGAACCAGTGTGGAGGTGCTTCAAGGGGACTAAAAACTGATCTACTGTGCTCGCTTCGGCAGCACATATACCAAAATTGGAACGATACAGAGAAGATTAGCATGGCCCCTGAGCAAGGATGACACGCAAATTCGGGAAGCATTCCATATTTTTCAACCTGAAAAGCAACATGATAACACCAGAATCCAGCGAAAGTGCAACAGGAAGACTTGAACACCCTAATCCAGAAGAAGTAGAAGAAATCGACTTTAAATGTAACATTATGAAAGTGATAGAGACCCTTAAGGAGGATGTGAAAAACTCCCTTAAAGAAATGAAAGAGGATCTACCAAGCCCGCCCTTTTGTCTGCAAGGTCCTTGGCCAGCAAGTAGCCCTGATCCAGTACCATTAGATCCATCCAGAGGGGTAAGTGTGTGCCTCCCCGACCAGCCAGACGCCCTGGGAAGGGAGTACAGGCACACTCAAATCCCCTAAACTTTCTGGCCATTCAGCAGGGCTTCTCCCTGGCTACTGGTTTTTCTATGTATCCCACCCCAGCTTGCCCCCAAGCACCCCTTTCCATCTGTGGCGTCCTAGGATCCCCAGCTCAGCCTGCTTTGGGGCTGAAGGTCTGGGGACACAGTTGTGAGTGCAAGGTTGCAGGGGTTTCTTTGTTCCACGGAGCCAGCATCTACCAAGCCTACCCGTTTGTCTGTGAGGTCCTTGGCCAGCAAGTGGCCCTGATCCAGTACCAGTAGATCCATTCGGAGGGGGTCCTTTACCACAGCCTACTTGAGGGAGGAGGGGATCTGAGAGACAACTGCAGTGCTGAGGGGACCTAAGAGAGGGAAGAACAAGAAACCTCCCCAAGTACACAGTTAGTCACAGCAAAAATCAGACCAAGCCACGAAGACTCTCCTGACTGCATTTGAAGGAAGAGATGGGCAGGCGCCAATGGAAGAATTTCTCCAACAACGTGAAAAGCAACATGATAACAGCAGAATTCAGTGAATATGCAACAGTAAGAATTGAACAACCTAATCCAGAAGAAGTAGAAGAAATCAACTTTAAACATAACATTATGAATGTGATGGAGACCATTAAAGAGGATGTGAAATACTCCTTTAAAGAAATGGATGAGAAGACTAACAAAAAGTTAGAAGAAATGAATAAATGCCTCAAAGACATCCTAGAAAAACAAGAAAAAGCAATCAAACAGGTAATGGAAACAGTTCAAGGCATGAAAACTGAAATGGAGGCAATGAAGAAAACACAAACCAATGCATGGCTAGATATGGAAAATCTGGGTAAACAAACAGGAACAACAGAGACAAGTAAAACCAAGAGAATGAAAGAGATAGAAGAAAGAATCTCAGACGCTGAAGATACTACAAGAAAATAAACTCATTGATCAAAGAAAACAGCAAATCCAACAAATTCTTAACACAAAACATCCAGGAAATCTAGAACACCATGAAAAGACCAAACCTAAGAATATTAGGGGTAGAAGAAGGAGAAGAACTTCAGCTCAAAGTCTCAGACAATACATTCAACAAAATTATAGAAGAAAACTTTCCCAACCTAAAGAAGGATATTCCTATGAAGGTACAAGAACACCAAATAGACTGGATCAAAAAAAATCCCCTTGCCATATAATAATCAAAACACAAAACATACAGAATAAAGAAACTGAGCAGCTTCTGTAAAGCAAAGGACACAGTCATTAAAACAAAAAAGCATCTGATTTAATGGGAGAAGATCTTCACCAACCCCACATCAGACAAAGTTCTGATCTCTAAAATATATAAAGAACTCAAGAAACTAGGCATTAAAATTCTAAAAAACCCAATTAAAAAATGGGGTACTGAACTGAATAGAGAATTCTCAACAGAAGAAGGTCAAATGGCCAAAAGATACTTAAGGTCATGTTTCAACTTCCTTAGCAATCAGGGAAATGCAAATCAAAACAACTTTGAGATACCATCTTACACCTGTCAGAATGACTAAAATCAAAAACACTAATGATAGCCTATGCTGGAGAGGATGTGGAGTAAGGGGAACACTCATCCATTGCTGGTGGGAGTACAAACTTGTGCAACCACTTTGGATATCAGTTTTTCAGGAAATTGGGAATCAACCTACCTCAAGATCCAGCAATACCACTCTTGGGAATATACCCAAGACATGCCCAATCATATTACAAAAGCATTTGTTCAACTATGTTCATAGCAGCATTATTTGTAATAGCCAGAACCTGGAAACAACCTAGATGCCCCTCAATGGAAGAATGGATAAAGAAAGTGTGGAATATATACACATTAGATTACTACTCAGCAGTTAAAAAAAAAAAAAAAACAACAATGACATCTTGAATTTTGCATGCAAATGGATGGAAATAGAAAAGACTATCCTGAGTGAGAAAACCCAGACCCAAAAAGATGAATACGGTATGTACTCACTCAGTAGTGGACTCTAGCCATAAACAAAGGACATTGAGCCTATAGTTCACAAGCCTAGAGAAGCCAAAATACAAGGTAAACTCAAAGAAAAAAATATAAATCCACCCCGAAATTGGAAGCAGACAAGAATGCCCGGCAAAAGTTGGGAGCATGGGGGTAGGGATAGTGGTGGGGGTGGGGTGGAGGGGAGGGAGAAGGGGAAAGAGAAGGCAATAGGGAAGGATTGGGGAATGCTTGGGGGAGTGGGAGGGCTGAGATGGAGGAAGGGCAGTTATAGGAGCAGGGAAGAAGATATCTACATTAAAGGAGCCATTTTAGGGTTGGCTAGAGACTTGGCTCTAGAGCGGAACCCAGGTGTCCACAGGGTTGTCCCCAGCTACGTCCTTGGGCAGCAGAGAAGAAGGCCCCTGAACTGGCCTTGTCACATAATCACACTGATGATTATCTCGAATATCACCATAAAATCTCTGTCCGGTGATAAATGGAGATAGAGATAGAGATCCACATCAGAGCACTGGACTGAGCTCCATCCCAAGGTCCAGCTGAAGAGCAGAAGGAGGAAGAAGATGAGCAAGGAAGTCAGGACAGTGAGGGGTTGGTCCACCCACTGAGACAGTGTGCCTGATCTAATGGGAGTCACCAAATCCAGCTGGACTGGGACTGAATGAGCATGTTATCAAACCAGACTCTCTGATTGTGGCTGACAATGGGGGCTGACTGAGAAGCCATTGATAAAGACACTGGGACCTGTTTCTACTGCATGTGCTGGCTTTTGGGACCCTAGTCTACTTGGATGCACAGCTTCCTAGACCTGGATGTAGGGGGGAGGGCGTTGGACTTCCCACAGGGCAGGGTACCCTGCCCTCTCTTAAGGCTGGAGGGGGAGTGAGGAGGATGAGTGGGGGAGAGCGTGGGAGGGGAATGGGAGGAGGGGAGGAAGTGGAAATTTTGAACGGTATTGTTTATAAAGCAATAAAAAAGAATCAACTGAAATATTGAAACATAAAAAAATGGCGTAGAGTTCTAAACAGAGAATTCTCAACAGAGGAATCTCAAATGATTGAAAGACACTTAGTTGCTCACATCATTAGCCATCAGGGAAATACAAATAAAACAACTCTGAGATACCATCTTACACCTGTCAGTATGGCTAAGATAAAAAATACCTTAAAATAAAAAAGACAGCTTATGCTGGAGAGGATGTGGAATAAGAGAACACTCCTACATTGCTGGTGGGAGTGCAAACTTGTACAGCCACATTGGAAATCAGTATGGTGATTTCTATGAGAATTTGGAATCAATCTACTCCAAGACCGAGAAATCTTGAGCATATTCCCAAAATGTGCTCATACTACGAGGGCATTTGCTCAAGTATGTTTACAGCAGCATTGTTTATAATAGCCAGAATCTAGAAATAACCTAGATGCCCCTCAGTCAAAAAATAAATACAGAAAAATGTGTTACATTTACACAATGGAGTACTACTCAATGGTAAAACAAAAACAAGCAAACAAACAAAAAACACTGACATCTTGAAATTTGCAAGTAAATGGAAAACCAGCCTACAGTGTACAACTCAGAAGAACTAAGAAACAAGGAAGACCCTAAGAGAGACATATATGAACCCATGTGAAGGGGAAATAGGCCTGAGTAAATTGGGAGCACAGAGGTAGGGAGAAGGACTAAAAGGAAGGAGGGAGAGGAGAAAGGGAAGGAGGAGAAGAACATGAGAGATTGGCTGGGTATGGGAAGGCAAGGAAGGAGAGCAAGGAAAGAGACATCTTGATACAGGGAGCCATCACGGGATTAGGGAGAAACTGGACACTAGGGAAATTTCCGGGATTCCACAAGAATGACCCCAGCTAATAGTCTAACCAATAGTGGAGAGGGTGCCTGAACTACCTTTCCCATGCAGTCAGATTGATGAATATCTTAATTTCATCACAGACCCTTCATGCAGTAGCTGGTGGAAACAGATGCAAGGATCCACAGCTAAGTCCTGGGCCAAGCTACTGAAGTCCAGCAGAAGAGAGGGAGAAGCGATAATATGAGCAAGGGGTCAAGGCCATGGTGGGGATAACCACAGAAACAGCTGACCCAAGCTACTTGAAGCTCACTGTCTCTAGACTGACAGTTAGGGAACCTGCGTAGGACTGAAAAAGGCCCTCTGAGTGTGAGTGCCAGTTGTGAGGCTTTGGTAGTCTGTGGGGCCACTGGCAGTGGGACCAGGATGTATCCCTACTGTGTGAACTGGCTTTCTGGAGCCCATTCCTTATGGAGGGATAAATTACTCAGCCTAGATACAGGGGAGAGGGCCTTGGTCCTGCCTCAAATTGATGTGACAGAATTTGTTGGCTTCCCCATGGGAAGTCTCACCCTCTCTAAGGAGTAGATGGGCCACGGGGTGGGAAGAAGCTGGGGGGAGTGGGAGCAGGGGAGGGAGATGGAACTGGGAATTGGAATATAAAATCAAAAAAGCATTGTTTAAAAATAAAAAGTAATTTTCAAAATAAAGCACAAAATATAGAATAAAATAACCTGTCTTTATGAAACTTATCACATGTACAATGAATATTCCCAATAAAATATTTTTGAAAATGAAAAAAAATACTGATCTACTATGCACCTCACCTCTAACACTCTTGGGTGTATGTCCAAAGGACTCTAAGTCAACAATCACATAGATAACCATTCATCCAGGTTCATTGCTTCACTCTTCACCGTAGCCAGGGCTTTGAATGAACCTACCTTGAAAAGATACATAAAATGCATGTATATATTTAGATCTAGGTTCTATGTATGAAGGAAAACATGGAACACCTGTCTTCCCCCTCCCATTGCTCTCTCTTGTCCCCTTCCCCCAACTCTTCAGTCCATTGCTCTGCGCCGAGTCATCTTTCTCATCCTTTTCTGTCTGGCTTCTGCATTTGGTAGGAAACTGGTAATATTTGCCTTTCTAAGTCTTGCTTTTTTTGCTTAATGTAATGATCTCTACTTTTAGACTCAATCTCATTCTCCTTTATAGGTAAGAAAACCCCACTGTGGATGTGTAGCACATTTCATGTATGCATTCATCTGTTGGTGGACATCTAGGTTGATAGCCTGTCGTGAAAGATGCCCAATAACCATGGGTATACAAATGTCCTTAGTTTTCTTCACCTATCTGCCCAGGAGGGGAAATCCCTGGATTTTTGCTTCATTTTGTTTTGTTTCTTGAGTTTCTTTGGAGAGTTGTTTTGTTTTGTTTTTGAATAACTTGCATATTAACCTTCATAGCAGCTGCACTAATTTACATTCCTACCAGCAATGTATAAACGTATTCTTTCCTCATATTCTTGACAGGCTTTGTTGTTATTTGATGTCCTTATGGGATCACTGGAATGCAGTAAAATTTCAACACAGTTTTGATTTGTGCCTTATGATAAGGAATGGTTTTTCATCATCTGCAACTGTTTAGCACCATTTATTCAATGCATTTATTAATTGAATTGATGTTTTTGTCTAGTTTTTTTGTGTATTCTAGATGTTAGGCCCCTTTTAAGTGTGACAGACAATGATTTCCTCCATTCTGTAGTTTGTCTCTGTCAGCTTTATCCTTTGCTGCCCAGAATCTTTTTAGTTTCATGCAACACCATTTGTGGATGCCTGCTAATATTTCTTGAAATATGGCAGCCTGTCTCAGAAAGTCCTGGCCTGTGCACATGGCTCGAAGTGTTTCCCCTGCTTTCACTCTAATAGTGTCAGAGTTTCCGGTATTCCATTACACATGGAGATGGTTTTTATGCATCATGAGAGCTAAGTATCTAGTTACTTTCTTCTGCATGTATATATCAAGTTTCCCCAGCACCACTGTTGAAGAGGCTGTCTTTTCTCCAATGTTTATCTTTTCTCACAGATGAGATGTTAGTAGTTGCCTGGGTTTGTTCCTGGATCTTCTATTCTTGGCTCTAGGTCTACACATTTGTTCCTGTGTGAATGTGGTGCTATTTTGCTACAATTTTCTCTGTGCCATAAATTGAAATGATACTTTCAGCATTGCTTTTTTTGTTCAGAGCTGATTTGGCTATCTGGGGCCTTTTGCATTTCTACATGGACTTCAGTGCTATTTCTTATGTGTCTGTAGAGAATATCATTGGAATTTATATGGGGATTACATTGAATCTGTAGATCACTTTTGGTAATACAGCCGTTTGCACATTATTCGTTCTAGTCTATGGCAATGTGAAGTCTTTCCATCATCTAGAGTCTTCATTTTGTTGATTTTTTAAATTTTTCATTATAGAAATTATTTATGTCTTTGATGTGTAGTTCTAATATTTGTTTTATATTATTGGGAACAAGATTGCTTTCTTGATTTCTTTCTCATCACTCTTAATGCATGAAAAGCTGCTGGTATTTGGGTTTGTGGGCTTGTGTCCTTCCTGCTGCTTTTTTGTATGCATGTTTATCAGATCTAATAGCTTCCTGGAAGAGTCCGTGGGGTCCTTTAGTTAGAGAGCAGTATCATCTTCATAAAGCAATGCTTTTCTTCTCTCTTATATTTTTCTGCATTTTATTTATTTCTCTTGTCTTATTGCTTTTGCTGAAACTTCAGATTTCATATCCAATAGGAGAAGAAATGGTGGACACCCTAGTCATATTGCTGATTTTATTGGAAATGCTTTTAGTTTTTCTACTTTTAATGTAATGTTGACTTTAGATTTACTGTATATACCTTTACTATGTTAACATATTTCTTTTATTTCCAGTTTTTATTTTTAGCGATTTTTATCATGAAGCTTTATTGAAACTTGCCACGGGCTTTTTCTGAACATTTTGAGACTATCATGTAATTTCTGTTTCTGAATCTCTTTAAGTGTTCTATTACATTTATTGGTTTCCATATATTGAATTCTGCTGTATTCTGAAACTAAAATTATAGAGTGATCAATTTAATGTGCTGTTGAACCTTATTTGCATGTATTTTATTGAGAATTTTTGTATCTATGTTCATCAAGGCAAGTCCCCTGTAGTTTTGCTTTGGTGAGATAGCCAATAAAATTCTAAAGCTTACGAGCTCTAACAAGACTCTCATAGCTAGTATTGGTAAAGAAGATAATTCAAATTAGCCTAGCACTCATAGGAGATAGATTAAAAATAAGAAAAAAGTAAGAAAAGTCAGACATTAAAGAAATAAGAATGGCTAAACCAGGATAGAGATGTCTGAGTCCAGGGAAGGGGGGATCGACCGGATATGGTCCTGTCTAAGCTATGCCCTTGGGAAGGTGCTATTGTAAGAACCTGTGCTTTTCCAAGACAGTTTGACTTAGGGACTGAGTATACCTTTTAGTTTAGGACACAACCACCCACCCCCAAGAGTTAAAAAACATTTGCTTGTTGTTTTATCACCTCAAATTTCCTTTCTCTCTGGAGGTGAGCAGCATTTTAAATAAGAAGTTTCCAGTGTTATCAGATCCATAAACTTTCTGCTTCCATTTTTGGACTCACAGTTCTTAATACTTGCAAATGAGACATTTGGAAATGCATACCGCAAAAGCTCAAGAGGGCTTTTGTTTTGTTTTATTTTGTTTTGTTTTGTGCCATTTCTAGTAAGTGCTGGTCACAGTTAGTACTTGTCTAAGAACTAGAGTCAGTCACATTTCTCAAGTCATAAAAATAGCACACACAATAATAATGAGTGCTTTCTGCTTATTGTTTTCACAATGGAAAATAATCAATTAGATTATCTCCATTAAATGTTCTAGAGAGATGTATTTACTCATAGCATCTTGGACACCAAACTCATGATATCTTATGTAACACCCTACTCTCAATTCTGACACTGTTAGCTTCTGTCCCAGGAGCTAAGCATTCCATACCATTAGACTACTTTTCTCTCTCATGGTAACTCAAAGCTCCAAGTTATCACTTAATGTCATCCATTAGATACAACTGAATAGTAGCCAAATGGAAGATGCTACGAGTGAGGCTAAGAGTGAGGAAACCCCAAGCTGTTTCAGTTCTGCAAATGCCACTGGTTAAGGACTTTTGCAAAAAGCCCACTACAAAAGAGTGATTGGTTATACAATTTGACATTAATGAGAGACAACCAATCTTCGTAAGCTCTCTAGAGCTCAGGAAAGTGGGACTACAGCTCAAGTCTTCTAACCAAGCCTGGATCTTTCTGGCTATCAGCCCCTAGCTTCATGAGGTCCTAGCCACTCACAAACCCATTAGCATATGAAGGACATCTATCATTCCAGAGACTACAAGAGGTTGATGGGGTATGTTCCAGGAAGCAACAGGAAGTGTTTGTGAGTGTCAAAGACACAGTATTATACTTTACTTATTTTTGCAAATCACACTTGATAGACAGGAAAAATCTGAAAACACACCTCTTTATGTTACCCTTGTGATTATGTTATATAAGCTATTAAACTTTTTCATAACCTGTATGATTACAGTTTTTTCTTTCTGCAATTTCCAGCATTCAATATTGATCAGAGATAAACCTGACACAGAAATTATTTTAGTGACTTCAAGCATCAAGTTTAGATGTCAAATTGGCATGTCAAAACCGCTTAGCCAAGCATTTTCTTTCTGAAACAAATTGAAAGTAGAAAAAGAGAAAAAGACAAATACATGGAAATTCTGTCTTGACTAATATGAATAAATACTTTTAAATCCAACTCCAACATGAATAAAAAGAAGGGTTCCTTGGGGATATATATATATATGTGCATAAAAGAAGATATTATATATATGCATAAAAGAAGGAAGTCACTTTTCACAAATGATCTCAGTGGGAGAAATGAAAGTAAAAAGCAACACCCTTGGTGTAGAACTTCAATAAGAGAGCGTGTGGAGAGGTTGCTATAGTTTCTGCTACCATATCTAAATACAGGAAGTCAAATGATGGAACACACAGGCACCTTCACTATAATTACTACATCAAGGTGGAGAAGAAGCTGCGTGTCTTAGTTAGAGTTTGTATTGCTGTGAAGAGACTCCATGACCACAGCAAACGTTTATAAAGAAAACATTTAATTGGAGTGGCTCACTTACAGTTTCAGAGGTTCAGTCCATTATCATCGTGGTGGGGAGCACAGCACCATGTAGGCAGACACGGTGTTGGAGCTGAGAGTCCTACAGTTTGATCAGAGGCAACAGGAAGTAGACTGACTGTCACACTGAGCGAAGCTTGAAAAAAAATGAAAGACCTCATAGCTTGCCTTACAGTGACATACTTTCTCCATCAAGGCCACACCTCCTAATAGTGCCACACAGTTTAGGGGCCATTTTCTTTTAATTTGTTTCAGAAGGAAAATTGCTGGCTAAACATTTTGACATGCCAATTCATACAGTGAATTAATTTAGCCAGAGTTCTTACGGTTAAAGTCCAATTCCTGCCAGACTGCACAAACTGACTTATCAGTCATCCTCAATAAGCCAATTAAAATGATGTGTAGTAGTGAAACACAAAGAAAGGGTATTTTTGCAGTGTAGCCCCAGTGGGAAGAGGAACAAGTAATGTGGTCCAGTTGATCCCCAAATTTTATCGTCAGGACACCAACATGAGATTTAACTTTAAATAGAGAACAAGATGACGTGAGGTTTAACTTCAAATAGAGAGCAAGACAGGTGAATAACTAAGCAGTTCTTATCAAGGTGTGGATCCTCCCTTCCCCATCATTTACTCATCATTATCTCAGCACTCCTTAGTCCTGAGAACAGGTCTGGAAAGTTATGAGAACTGCAGGAAATCCCTCCCTGGGAAGCAATTGCTTCTCTTAGCTGTCACCTGCCTTCCATCTTCTTCTCCTAACCTGAGATCCTGATGTATCCAATCCTTTCCAGCCCATTGTCTCCAAAGTCTAATAGCAAGGAGAACAATATAAGTATCTCTCTTCAGAGTATCTTCACCCCTTCTAGAATAGTTACAATTTCAGGAACTTTTGCCCTGTATGCTGATTACAAAAATTAAATGGAATGCTGGAAAAGGCTTTTAAAATCCCCTCATCTGGCTAAAGACTGGATCAACTGAAAAAGAAAAATAATTTCCTTTCTTTTGCCCTCTCAGTTTTCATTGTCTAAACTCATATCTGCAGGACAGAAGACTAAAGAATATAACCACACCTGAACAGATTTTATCACAATGGCCTTCAAGCTGGCCTAAAATGGACGCTATTACACAGTATCAATGGACTGGTAGAACTCAAAATCCTCAACAAAGTAGCAATGAGCATTCCTGGTGAGGTGGAGAGGGTCAGGAAGGAATTTTTCAGCTATACATTGCTCCTCACTTAACTGTAAATTTTGGGGACAAGACATTATGACCCGAATGGGGTATATTTATATAGCCCCAATATAGTTATTGCTAATCAATAACTATAACATTCCAACAAAAATTGTTGCCCAATTAAGGGCTGGGCAAGGAGAATGAGGGAAGGACTGATCCTATCATACCTAGCAAAAGGCCTCCCAAGGCCAGACTTGGGTATTTTTAGGAGAGGTCACTGAAAAGCCTGCACGCCACGCAGATCCAATTATTTGGAAAAATTGCAAGCTGCCCAGCGGTTAGTTCAGGAATAGCTGAATAATGGGCACATTCATTACACCCTCCAATTCCCCCTGGAATTCTCCTATTTTTGTGGTTATAAGAAATCAGAAAAATGGAGATTAAGACAAGATTTAAGAGAGGTTAATGAGACCATGTAACTAATAGGAGCTTTACAGCCTTGGGTTGGCTTTTCCTACAGCCACACTAACAGACAACTTTAAGGTTATTTTAAATTTAAAGGATTGTTTTGCTGCCATCTCGTTGGCACCACAAGATTATAAAATATTTGCATTTAGTATTCCATAAGTCAATTTCAAAGAGTGAATGAGAAGATATCATTAGAATGTCTTGCCCTGGGTATGACAAACAGTGCTATGTTGTGCCAGAAATTTGTGGCTCAGGCTATACAAAATACTAGAGATTATATTGCCCATAAAAATGAAGGAGTTTTGCTTGCAACATATGGACAGCTTCAGCAGAGTCTTGCCTATGCAGGGTTAGAAATAGCTCCAGAGAAAGGGCAAAGGCAGTCACCTTTCCAGTATTTGGGACATATGCTGTGTCCAAAATAAATTAAACCTCAGAAATTGGAAATTAGGAAAGATAGGTTACAAACTCTAAATGATTTTCAGAAATTGTTAGGAGATCTTCCATGGCTATAATCCTATTTAAAATTCCCTATGGGAGGACCTTGAGCACCTCAGTGAGATTCTTAGGAGGAGTAGTAATCTCAGTTCCCTCAGACACCTTACACATGCCACTAGACAGGTACTGAGCAGGTGGAATATGCAACACAGAATCAGCAGGTACGTTATATTAATTATGACCAACCTTGGCAAGAATGTATTTTACTGACAAAATTTACTCCCACAGCAGTATTATGGCAAAGTGGTCCTCTTTTATGCCTACACCTTCCTATTTTGCCCTCAAGGTATTAAATCCTTATTGTGAATCAGTAGCTTGTTTAGTACAGAAAAAAATGGATGGAATCTAAGCAATATTTTGGTAGAGAACCTATTGTGATCAATAATCCTTATGATAAGCAACAGGTTGATTGGTTATTTCAAAATAGTGATCCTTGGGCAGTTGTGTTTGCTCAATTCATAGGCCAAATTGATAAGCTTTTTCTAGCTGATCAATTGCTGCATTCCCTTATTTTCCTAAAATTGTAATGGAAGATCCCATAAATGACATTGTGTTAATTTTTACAGATGGTTCTTCCAGTGGAAGAGCAGCGTGTGTTGTTGATGGTTAGGATATGTAGGGTAAATATGTCTGGTCTCAGCTCAAATAGCTCAAGCTAGCTAGCTGTTGCTGTAGTATTCCAGCTTTTTGCAAATGATGCATTTATGTACTGATAGTCATTACATTTTTAAAGCTTTTCAGGTAATATAAATGGTCCCCTCCATTGGAATTAATAATACTCAAGTTAAAATACTATTCCAGCAAGTTCAAAATGCCATTTCTCAAAGAAAATTGACAGGTTTTGTAGGTCATATTAGAACTCATTCAAATCTTCCTGGCCCATTGGCTGAAGGTAATACTTTAGCTAGTAAATTTACTCAACTGGTCACTTTATCTCAAGTTGAGCTTCCTCAGTGATCACATGCTTTACATCATCAAAATAGTGAAAGTTTCAGAAAACAATTTGGATTAATAAGAGAAACTGCTTGTCAGATTGTTAAGCAATGTGTTATATGCTCACAATATTTATCTGTACCTCATTTTGGAATAAATCCTTGAGGCCTGCTTCCTAATCATTTATGGCAAAGGGATGCTACACATATCACCGAATTCGGTAAATTAAGGAATGCATATATGACAATTGATGCATATTCAAGTTTCTTGGTGACCATTGCACACATTGGAGAAACCACTAAACTTGTGATAACTCATTACTTGTAGTGTTTTTCATATAATATAATTACTAAAAATATAAAAACAGACAATGGATCTGGATATATTAGCAAAGCACTTCAGAAATTGTGTTCCCAGTGGGTACTGAGCATGAAACAGGCGTTCCTTACAATCCTCAAGGACAGGGAATTATGCAGCGTGCCCATGGCTCCTTGAAAACACAAAAGGAAAAAGACTCACAGCTCACCCATCACAGAGACAATTTCTTGTGTTTCTATTAGAATGAAATTATAATAATTATAACTTGACAAATTGTGTGTTTATTGTTAATCTTCATGTTAGAATTATGGCTTGACCTGTTAATGTTTGTAACTACTTTTGTTCATTATGGAGATGTTACTGGTTATAAAAAGGTTAGAACTTATCTGAGAAAAATTTAACATGATGCCAATGAGTACTTAGCTTTGATATGTTTAATAAGACAAATTTGGATTTTGATGAAGCTAAAAACAGTTAAAGGAATCCTAGACTAATTTTAAAAGGTCATTCCATCTTGGTCATCCTCTATTCCTTCAATAGGAGATATTGTGGCCATTGGAGCATGTGCATTACAAAGCATTATTTTTTGCTAATAATTATCTAGTTATTTGTGAACTCTCTCAATGGAAAGTTGGCTCAGAGGTACACAGTGTCTTGCTATGCACCCTCCCTTAATCTTATGTTAACAAAGGCGGGTAGTCAATGATAGGTAAGATCTTTTTCTCTCCAGGCCATCTAAAACAGAATGTACATACTGATGATGAGTAAGTCTGGAAGGTAGAAGAAGACAACATAAGCCAGGAAGTCATCAATCCAATAACAAAAGCACAGGCTTTAATAAATAAATAAAAGGGGGAAATATGTCAGGTCCCGTGGATGTGGATCGTTCCATCTTGACCAAAGGTCAGAGAGTTCATGCCAATTCTTCTCCTTCAAGGTTATGACAAGAGTTTTGACCCAGGGAGTAGCTGCCTACAGGATGTTTGGCCTAAAATGTGGTTGCTGATTGTCCTTCCTAAACAATAGAATGCTTAACTCAGAATAAAGTTACTTGATGTTTAAGGTATTGAAGAGGTAATCACTTTGTTTGTTCTTTGTATTATGTTAAAGCATTCTTTTCCCCCTTTAGGATTGGGGTATATAAGTATATGGAAAAAAACACAGGTGAATTCAATATTTACAGGGTTGCCCTCCTGACTCTATTCTGTGTTTCTGTTTATTTCTCTAGTATCTCTGTTTTGTCTTCCTAATATTTCTAATACACTCACTCTGTCTAATACAAACCCATCGAGGCAGGACCCTGACAGATGTTGCCTCAATGTTGGGGCTCACAACATTTATATAAAATTTATTCTTTAATAGCTGACTATAAAGAAGCTTTACTCATTAAAAAAGTATGCAATGACTTAAATGATAACACCAGTTAGTAACAGAGATAAATTAAAGGGATTTTAATATCTTCCCACAGATCTTCTCTTCTTCCTCTGTTCCCCTAGATCCAACCCCCAGTCTCATCCCAAATTCTTCAGCAGAATGCCTGTGGCAGCCTTCCCTGCCCCCTGTTACCATCACCCATTATTTCCCAGATCTTCCTCTTCTAACTTCCCTTGACCCAGCCATTGCTTTGTCCCAGGATGCAACTGCAGTAGGTATCCCCTGCTAACCCAAGGGCTGCTCTTGACATGGAAATAAGAAGGCTGAGAGCTGCTCCTCCAGATCAAATCTGCGCGCGCACGCACACATACACACACACACACACACACACACGCACGCACACACGCACACACGCACACGCACACGCGCACGCACACACGCACACACACGCACACACGCACACACGCACGCACACACACACGCACGCACGCACGCACACACGCACGCACACGCGTGCACACACGCACACACGCACACACGCGCGCACACACGTGCGCACACACGCACGCACACATGCACGCACACACGCACGCACACACACCAGCTCATTTTCTGCTCTGTAGCAGAAAACCTGGTGCAGTTTCCCTTTCCTCTTTGATTACATCCCCAATGGTCTGAGTTAACAGACCAAACAGTGTTGTAATTAATATAGTTTCTGAGTGATTATTTGAGCCTGGGCAGCCAGGAAATGAACAAGCAATCTCTGCCGACAAATGGTGCCAATTTGTAGGCAACTACATCCACAAAAAACTGAAAGAGCATGGGAAACAATTCTAGACACAAAAGATCAGAGTTAAGCATGGCTTCTTGGTAGCAGCATTTTCTCAGGTGGGCTATGTTTGCTAGAGGCAAACGTCTTCCTGACTCAGCTTTTGCTGCAAAAACCTTGCAGCTCTTTTAAGAGGTTCTGCCACCAAAAACTTAAATGGTGTTTATGAATAGCCAACAGCATACTTCTTGGTGGTCAGGGACCTTGAAATTCCATAAAGTTGTGGCAATAAATAGGGTTTCTGCCAGTACCTCTGCCATGAAGCTAGACCCTCAGAAAGCTAAGGAAAGGGGTGGATCCAGCCGTCAAAGCCACAGCTTCAATACTAGCTATACCAACCCCAAAAATTCTGCCAGGGAACTCTGACAGTTAATAAACATTTTCAGTGAAGTAGCTGAGTACAAAATTAACAAAAGTCAGTATCACTCATATACACAAATGACAAAAGGACTGAGAAAGAAATCAGGGAAACAACACATTAAACATGAAGAGATCAAGCTGGTGTCTACATGGAGCCTTTGTCCCTATCTTCTAATGTCTTTGGTGCTAGAAGATATTCTGCAGGCTTCTGAAGGAGAAACATAAACACCAACCCAACTACAAAACCTTTGACTTACAGCAGTGGTTCTCAACCTTCCTAACGCTGCGACTCATTAGTACAGTTCCTCGGGCTGTGGTGATCCCCAACCATAAAATTATTTTGTTGCTTCTTCATGACTATAATTTTGCTACTGTTATGAATCGCAATGTAAAGTTCTGGTATGCAGGATATTTGATATTCCCTTTTTAATCAGTATTTTCTCCATTATTTCAAACACCTTTGCTGACTTTTTCAGCAGGGTTCTGTAATATATTCGAGATCAGTTATCAAGATAGCTCCAACATTGCTATTTCTGGTTAGAAATCAACTGGGTCTTTAAAGGCTTCAGTCTGAATTTTGGATTCTCTTTCTAACTCTGTGAAGAATTTCATTGGAAATTTCTTTGAAGCTGTCTTCATAGGAATAATTTGATATCTTCCATTCCTCTTTGTGTCTCTTCTCTTTTTTATTACTCTAAGTATTCAAGAATTGTGTTGAATAACAGGGGAAAAGACATAAAGTGATACCCTGATATTATTCCTGAACTTAACAAAAAGACAGTTTGAGTCTTTTCTCACTTGATACAGTGTGGGCTATACATTTGCTGTATACAGAGTGTTTAGTATTAAAATGGTTCCTCCAAGTCCTCATTTCATCCTTTTATCATAAAGTGATGCTGAACATTATTAAATATCTTTACTGTATCTCTTGAGAAGATATACCTTTTGTCCTTAAGTCTGTTTTCACACTATATCACACTTACTGATTTGCATATGTTGAGTTACCCTTGTGTCCCTGAAGAGAAAACAATCCGTTAATAATGTATGATCTTCTTAATATGTTTTTAAATTCAGTTTCCCTTACCAATTTTTAACTGACAACTGTTACTCTTGATAATAGGTGGTTTGGGAGTTTCAACGATGTCACTTATAGTTCACTGTAAATATAACATTTTAAGATTGAACTGCTAACAAAATCTGTTTTAAAGTATAATCTAAAGAACATGGTTGATTGTCAGCATGATTTGAGAACAGGATACAAGAGGCAGTTCTTGAAACAGTAGATAAGTAGTTCTGTTTGCTTGTTTTGTTGGTTTGCTGTGGTTTGTTGAGGAGTGTTGCATTTTGTAACACAGGCTAGTTTCAAACTCACCATATTCCCCTCCTCCTTCAGCCTAGAGAGTTGAATATAACAGGTGTCTTTGAGTAGACCTAGGTCCTAGGTGGGAGCGATGCCAGCCCTGGACTGAGAATCAGCCCCCATAAAGTCAGAAGCTTTAAAACACTTTCACTGATCCAAATGTAAATATGTACATGACATTTTGTTCTGTGGTTTAAGATTTTGAATAGTTTACATGTACTATATGAAGCATAAAAATCATTAGCCTGAATTCTGATTTCTATGAATTCTAGTTCAGTTTTTTTCCCTCTTAATTGAAGAGTATTCACCAGCCAACACACTTTAGCTTTGGAGGGAAGAGCTAGCTCTCTGTCAGTAGGAAGGGAAGGGAGCCCATGGAGAAACCCGCAAGTTGCTCAGATCTATATTCCATTTATCAATAGAGTCCAGGTTTAACAGGAAGGTCAGGGTTAAAGTAGCCAATTTAGGAACACTAAGAATGAGAAATAAAGAAGCTTGTAGCTGAAGATGAGATTATCAAGCCACACTGACAAGATGGAAGATAGAACTCTAGACTAGAAACGGCTGACCTGCTGGCTTCTCTGCAACCTTTGAGTAGCATATGCAAGATACTGCTGTCTCATCCTTGCTTCTAATGAAATTTGAAATCCTCCTCGTATTTCAGTACAGATACCCCAGCCCATCTCATACAGAAGGAATTAGCAAAGAACAACCACCGGTACGTCTGAGTATCTCCTAAGAATAAAAATAGATGAGACAAGTTTCAGAATCTCTTTCATTGACTCAGCCCAGGATATTCTAGGGAACTAAGCAATATAACAACAGTTACCTTGGTCTTTGTTAGTTTCTGCCATAGCCTAAAACATCTAGACAGAGATGGTCAATGACTTCTTCTCTCTTGTGAACCCCTCTCATTCTTAGAAGTTTATTTTGCTTTCCTTTCATTCTCCCCTGTTTGCTCAGTCTCTCACTTTTCCAGAATCCTCTTAGTACTGCATGCTTCTGCTTCGCTTGTGCTCAAACATATCTGCGTCTTTTGCCTTCACTAGCATGAAAACCCAAACTCAGCAGTCTTTTGTCTCAAGTCAATCTTTGGTGGCTTTGAATACCCAATACCCTGGGTCTTTGGACAAAGATCACCTGGACCACTGCAGGAAATGTCCCATTGCACTCAGGAACTTGCACCACTTTGAAGGCAGTTAACTGAACTTGTGACAAATCCTAACAGCTTTGCCAAACTCTGAGCAAGTCTGTTATGCACACTCCTATTATACTTTAACCCCTATGGCTTTTGCTACTACTCTGGTGGATGCTCCACCCCAAATCCCCTCCCCCACCTCTCTCAAACCTGCAGCATCTCAGAAAGCCTGCCAAATGAGGACCCCTCTCCCAGAGAAGCTGATGGCCACTCACACAGGATATTTAAACTCCCCCCCCCAGAAAATGGACATATGTTTTTTCGGTCTCTCTTCCCCATCTCCTCTCTGGGAGTACAGAAGATCATCCTAGGAGTTTTATCCACTAAACCTGGACTTTTTCTAGTTAGGCTTAATTTGGTCCGATTTTGATTGCTACCTGAGCAGAGAGGTTTATCGGGGTGCAGACACTTCTCAGCTCCCTTCTAACGACTTCACTACTGTTAAAATCCAGTTATACTCCCATAATTTGATGTAATATAATGGTGTTAGGGATAAAAGTAAAATAGTTCCCAGAAGAATATAAGAAAAGGATTTTTAATAAAATTTCTACTCTAAAAAATGACTATTAAATCATATTTTCAATATGTCTGAGGAATCTGAAAATAATCAAAAATTTTATTAACCATCTTTTATTTTTAAATACACGCTGATCTTCTGATGGTATTCAGATAGTTAACATCTGTCCTTGAGCCCATGCTTCTATTCAATTTCTTTCACATAGTTTGGTCCTAGTGGGATATGTTTTATGTTTGAAAGTAACCCTTCAGTAAAAAATATTATACTAATTTACAAAGTTAAAAGAAGTCAACACAAAAGTTTTCGTGAAAAAAATTAGAAGAGAAGGAGGTTTTTACTTGCACATGAAATAGACATAATTTTCCTTAATCTGTCCAGCAGCAACTAAAGTTTTGCTTTTGTGCATGGATGGCCCAATACGAGAGTCTGAAAGTTGTGAAAGTCTAAAGATTATAGGCACCAAGAAAGGATGCAGTGGTGAGCCCCTTAGGTTACCCTCTTCTAAATAAAATATTCAATAGATGGAGTCAACAGAAGAATGGAAGAAAAAGAGAAAAATATAAGTGGAGGGAGAGATCAGGAGACAAATCAGTAGGTGAGAGTGCCTGTCAGGCAAGACTAAGAACCCAAGCTCAGATCCCCAGCACCCACATAAAAGCATGCACGGACGCATGTGCCTGTAATCCCGACACTGGGTAGAGGTACGTGATGGCAACATTGGAACTGGCTAGTTGACCACCCTATCCAAAAATCTGCAGGTGAAAGGCCCTTATCCATTGGGATAAAGCATAAAATAATAGAGAAAATCCCCTATTGCCCTACACTGCATTGCACATAAGCACGTGCAGACCCATCCACCCACTGGACACATACCTTGCCCCCCTTATATAATGAATTGAAAATAAAAGCAATAATAATGGCTCAACAACAGGGGAAAATAAACTAAAAGCAAACTGAGTCTCTCTCTCTCTCTCTCACACACACACACACGTACGCACATTCGCACACATACACATATACACATAAATATAACAAGATACAAAACACACATGCCATAAGAGTCTGAGAACAGGAGAAGCATGAAGAACTGTATGTGCACTCAAAAAAATACAGAGGGAAAATAACCCAAGCTTGGAGTGGAAGAAACACATAGTTATTGAACTAAGAAGTCTCATATAGTTTAAACCCTCAACCAAAGAGAGAGAGAGAGAGAGAGAGAGAGAGAGAGAGAGAGAGAGAGAGAGAGAGAGAGAACACCACAATGTTTTCCTGATTACTTTTGGTTTGTTTGCTTATTTGTTCAAGACAGCATCTCCCTGTGCAGACCACCTGTCCTCTACCTGAGTATGTGTCCCAAGATCACTCCAAGTATGTGATCCTCCTGCCTCCACCTCCAGATACTAAAGTCGCAAGGATGTACCAATAATTAAGCTTTAGAAAGCTCAAAGTGAAGGAAAAGTAGGACTCAATTCTATAGAAAATTAATTCAAATGAACTTCTGAATTTTCATGAGTAGCTAGAGGTCAGGAGGAAGCAGCACAAACCTTTTCAAGATCTGAAGGAAGAGTCATACACCCAACAAAAATGTTGTCAGTAATGAAGGAGAAATCAAAACCTATTCCTGGGAAAAGCTGAGTTGATCTCTTTCAAGCAGACCTTCCTGAAAACACACCTAAATGATGCTCTATGCCACAAGGTCTTAAACTCTGGGTTGTGACCCCCTGGGAGGTTGTGAGACCCATTGCAGAGCCTGTGGAAATTTTGGTAGCAACAGCAGAAGAAAATGTTTTCTGAATGTGTGACCAAAATGTAACTAGAAATTGAGTACACAGGCACTGGAGAGCTGGTTAGCAGAGAATAGCCTTTACCAAGTAAGCCTGGACCAAGTGAGCCTTTACCAAGTGAACCTGGAGAGCAAGTGAGCCTGGGGAGCAAGTGAGCCGGCGGGGGAGCGGGGGTTAGTATCCTAAACTCACATGAAAAGTTGCATGTGAGCCTGGGGACCCAGTGAGCCTGGGGGGGGGGTAGTATCCTGAACTTACATGAAAAGTTGCATGTGGTGGCACACATTTGTAATCCCAGCACTCCTATGATGGAATACCAGCACTCCTATGATGTAATCTCTGCCCTCCTATGATGTAATCCCTGAACTCTTATGATGTAATCTCTGCACTCCTAGACGTAATCCCTGCACTCCTATGCACAGGCAGGTGAAGTTGGTGGAAAATGATTCCACTAACCTGAACTGCACAGGCAGAACCAGAAACAAGAGATCCTGCCTCAACAGGGTGGAAAGAGAAAAATCAACTCCCTGAAGGTGTCCTTTACCCTGGAAACTTGGACTAAGCTGTGGTTGCACACATGTACCCACACACCACAAAAAATAAACAAAAATATTTATTAAAAAGTCAAATACATTCACTCAACCTGTACCAGAAAAACTTCTTCTTGTAGTAGATGGTAATTCACACAGAGATCCACATCTGGACAATGTACAGAGACTGAGAGACTTTGGAGCACTCAGCCCTCAATGGATGACTTTGTCTTACCCATCCCCTCAGGGCTCAGGGATATATGCAGAAGAGATGGCAAAATGAGGGTGGCTCTAAGAAACCTGTCCTCCACGCACAGTAGGGCTGGTGACCCTGTGAACCCACAGACTCTGGGACAGCACTCACAAGGCCTGCACAGGATCAAACTAGGCAAAATGGCAGCATTGGGGATGGGAAGTGGACACAAATGCCCACTCCTAACCAAGAACCAGATGTCTTCTGGGAAAGTTTCCTCCAGTAGAGTGTCTGTGCACATTAACCACACTCTGGGGCAGGTCGCATGCCCAGGAGGAGCTGGTCAATGAAAACAGACTACGCTCTTTGACCTTTTTATATAGCTTTGGGGTTTTGTCTTACTAGCTTTCTTTATTATTATTATTATGAATTGTTTTTTTAGTTTGCTTTTCTCTTTTGATCCATAGGTTTTGGGGGGTTCGTTTGTTTTGTTTTGTTTTTATTTGAGAGGATTTTTTTGAGAGAGAGAACATGAAGTTTGGTAGATAAGGAGGTGGGGGAGAAGAAAGAACATGATGAAAATATATTGTATAGGAAAGAAATAAAACCTCTTTTAAAAAATCAAATGCTTAACTCAGGAGTTTCTGGCAACACTTTCCCATGTTACATTGCAGAATTTCACTGTTCTGAGCACATGGCATCGGTACTTTTCACTAGATAGGATGTCACGCAAAGCAGTGCCCATCAATGGCTGCCTAAAACATCTCAGCTCAGACGTTTGACTAACACATGCAATGAATTGCAGCATTTTTACTATACATACAGTACTCTGCTCTTAGAAAAACAATCAGTTAACCACAGAAAACAGACTTGTACCATTTTTTTCTTACTGTCTTTCCTCTACAGTAAGTATCAAAGTTGTTTGCCTCTGTATTGTACCATATTTAAGCCTTGATTTTTTTTAAATTGCTCTCTGAGTTGCTGACGTGAGTTTCAATTTATAAAACAAAAAAATCACCCAGTAAATTTCAGCTTTGGATTAGAACAGAGTTTCCAATGATTTCTGAAATATATTTCAGCCATTTTTGCTGTGCATTTATGTGACTCCGTGTTCTCACAATCAATAATGATAAAGTCAAAATATCATCAGCTAACCCTCTTCTGTAAGTACTCAAACATCACCTCTACAAGATCAAGAGTTAAAAATTGCAGCATGGAAAAGATGGGAGTTCCTGCTGCCCCACGTGGTTGAGGAGCTGAAGAGAGTTGATGGCTTCTCAGGGAGGGAGAGTGACTGTACCCCAGTGGATGACCCTTTAGACATTCGCATATAGGTGGCACTAATTGGCCTTAGTGGATTATTTTTAAAATAACTTGAAGTTGGAAGGGAGATGGGAGATATTGTGAGGGACAGGGGTATCTGGAGGGAGGTAGCAGAGGATATATATAGATAAAAATATTTTGCTCAATTCTGATAAATGCTAAAGATGCTGTATGTCTATAGGAACAAATATTTGGAAAATATTTAGTTCCTTTAGTAAAAGCAAATAAGCAAATCCATGTTATTAGTGTGCAAATTTGCTTTCATTTTAATATAGGATACAACCATATGCACACCAAAGTGTGAACCCCTGGCCAGAAACCTCAGCATCACTAGGTACTTGGTGGAGAAGTGGATTCTCAATTCTAAGTCCTAACATTCTGAATCTCTCTGGAGAGAGAGGGGCTAGTAATCTGGGTAGAATTTTTTGAGTCCCCTGTGTATTTTGGACATTTATTTTGTTATCGGATGACAAGCATAGGCTCTGTAAGCTATCTAGCTGTGTCATATCAGGGTCTATGATTACCTTCTGTGTGTCTGCCACCAAGACTCACGTAGGCATTGGCACTGTGTGCCAGCCATTGGTGAAGTGGCCTTGCTGGGGTGTAGTATTGTAGTGTTGGCTGGTTTTGTGCCTGACAGAGGAGCAGCAGTCATGCCTAGTAGGTGGCTATATGTTGGCTCCACTATGAAATTTTCCTGGGATGCCAAAGGGTTGAGAAGCTAGGAAATGGCCCTTTCTGCTGAGCCAAGGTTCTGAGCAGGCAGGATCTTCATGCCAACCCCCTTGGGCATGAGGAAGTGATGGCATTCCTTTTGTTGGGGTACAGTGTACTAGAGGGTCTATTTCCAATGTGCCAATGAGTCATAGCTGCTTAGCTGTCGTGGAGTGGGCAGGGTGTGGATATGGGCTTCTGTTTGAGGCAGTGTACTTGCATTTGATCCCAGAGACCTCAAGACACTGAGAGCCTGTGAGGGTGTTGAGACTCCTTGTGTGGTTACCCAAAGCAGCAATGGGAGACCTTCTAGGGGTTTTCAGCCTGTCTTCTCTATAAGAAGTTCAGTTTCCCTCTGGACTTATTTGGAAGTTTCCAGCTTGTTCTTCTCTGGCCTGTCATGCTCCACAGGGGTCTCTTTGTAATACTCCCTAGTGTACTTCCTCAGTCACTCTAGTGGAAACAGCATTCACTGTGCTCTCTGGTCTGTGTCTGTGGTGACCCGTGTGCCTGGCAGCTCTGTTAGTCCCCCTTGTTGATGTCACCATATTTAAAAACATCTGTGGCCTCACTGTCATTTGAAGGACTCATGTATTCTACACACAACTCTATTTTTAGAGACATAGTTGTCAGATACTGTCTCCTAGCCTCGGACACGTCTTTTCATTTTCATAATCCTGTCATACGAATAATAAATTTTCTAGTATTAATCACTTTTACCTTATTATTTTCTTTAACATTTTTGAAGTAAAATTTAAAATATCATTTTGTTTTCCTCCCTCCCTCCCTCCCTTCCTTTCTTACTTTCTTACTTTCTTCCTTTGGCTTTTCAAGACAGGGTTTCACATACAGTGCTGATTGTCCTGGAACTCACTCTGTGGATCTGGCTGGTCTCAGATCCTCTACCTCCCAAGTGCTGGGATTAAATGGATGTGCCACCCATGCCTGGCTAAAATATGATTTCTATATGCAAAAAGTTACTAAGATTTTTATCCTATGATTTCTTCTAAAATTTTAATAATGACAGCCTCTATATTTTAGCTTGGTTCACTTTCAATTTTCTTCTTTTATGTGGGTTTTAATTATTTATTGAAAACAATTTCTCATACAGTTTAGTCTGATTGTAGTTCCCCCCACCCTGTTCTCCTCCCAGATCCTCCCCACTTCTCCACCTACCCAACTCTACAACTTCTTTCTCTTTAGAAAACAAACAGGCAAAACCACAGATAAACCCAGAATTTATAACACATAGACAGAAGGACCTGCTACACCAGACTTTCTTTTATGTTAGTTGTCTACTGTTGGGCATGGGGTCTGATCTTAAGTATTTTGTATACCAAGTGAGGCACAAGATCATTTTTCTTCTTTTAAAAATAAAGTTATTCACTGCCATGGTCCCATTTGTTGAAAAGATGATCACTTTTCCATTGATTGCCTTGGCACTTTTGTTGAAATCAATTGACTATATACATACAGAATTATTTCTAGGCTTTATTTAGTTGCACTAAATTATATTCCTATTCTTATGCCAATATCACACTTTCTTGATTGATGTAATTTTATGATATATTATGACATCAAATAGTCTAACTCCTTCAACTTTGTTCTTCTATAAAGAATGGTTTTGGCTTTTCTAGGTCTTATGAATTTACATATAAATTTTATAGTCAGATGGTCAATTTCTATCAAAAACCTGAAGGAATAATAATTGAGATTGGTATGAGCTTACACATCAATTTAGAAAGAGCAATATATATCTGATAATTGATTTGACCTATAAAGATGATATGTCTCTTCACTTTTTACATCCAAGATTTCTCTTAGCAATGTTTCAATGGATGGATCTTAAAGACACTTTATCAAATTTATCCACAATTATTTCAAAAGTTCTGATGCTATTGTACATAGCATAGCATTAAATTTTTTAATTTGTGGTTAGTTATTGCAGGCTCATAGAAATTTCATTAAAATAAAATGTATTGATTAATTTTTCTAGAATCATTAATTTTTACATATTGGCTTTTTAAACCTTGCCAAACTTTATAATTATTTCTAGATTTTTTCAGGTTTATTGTTTTCTTCTATATATTATCATGCAATGGTGAGTCAAGGCAATTTCATGTTTTCCCATAAGCTGATCTTATAAACATCCACACTCAGGAAGCAGAGAGCAATGAGTGCTCAGCTCATTTTCTCCTCCTTATTGAGGTCAGGACCTCACCCTGTGGAACACTGCTGCCTGCAGTAGGTGGGGTTTTCCCACCTTAGTTTAGCCTAATCTCTCTCTAAACTTTCACAGTTTACCGAGAGGCTCATTCACATCCCAGTGATTCTAGATTCTGTCAAATCGACAGTATCATCTATCACAATATTTAACTGAAGATATTGTTTGGAAATATTAGCTATCTTTCATTTTTATGAAAAATTGCTACAAATAGCAGTTTAAAATAACAAATATTTATCACTTCATAATTTCTGTGAGTTATGTATTTCAAAGCACCTTAGTTGGATGGTTCTACCTAAGTCCTTCCTGAGTTTTCAGTCAATCAGAATAGTTTACCCATATCCAGGATTTTTATTAGTATGGTTTCAGAAACTCGGAGTGGTATTCAATCTGCCAAATTCTGTTTTTCTCAAGAATGAAATAAAAGTCCATACAGATTGCAGAGTAGAGAGGATACTTTAATTAAAGTGAAGCAATAACACTTATTAGGAATGCGGTGTCCAGATGACAGTGGGACCCAAGTGGAAATACTCCAGGCTCTGATTGTTGTCTGGGGGTTCTTTTATGGGGTTTAGGAGGAGAAGTTTGTTACTAGGGATCTAATTTAGTGATTCTCTATTTTGATTGACAGCTGTAGGTTACATATATCTTTGCTCACTGTGAATATTTCTTCCCATAATGTATCAGATCATAATTATATATATACTGTCCAAGTTTGATGGTCATTAAGGAAGGAAAACTGATTTCGTTGTTTGGAGAGGGATGTGCACAGAGCTCCATGCTAGTAGAGGTCCTAGGGTGCTAGCAGGTTTTAGGTTCATTGGTTAGAGAGGGATGTATGTGCAAGGTTTTCAGGCTGCCAAACGCTTTATTGAAAGAGGTTCACATGCATAGCCTAAACCAAATAGAGTCCCTGAGTTACTGAATGGTCTTGTATGCTTTCCTGCCTCGGTCTGTTTTCTACCACCTACAAACATTGCTTAGCAAAGGCAGAAAGTCATTGAATTTGTAAGCAAAAGACATAAACTGACAATCTGACTGATGAAAATCTCTTTCACCAGAAGCACTGAACCAGAGGCTTTAGTACTGCCCCGGGTTTTCTGCATCCACAGGGGTTTCACTTTGCAGAGAAGGGAGGCCTGCTGTTTTATCCACAGCTGGGCTCTACTCCTTGCTGACAAGGAAGGTAAGGCAGCTCCGAATCCACGCTCACTTACTTGGCTGCTGTTAGGCTTTCTTTCCTTGCCAAATATTTGCTGAAAACCTCAGTTTCTTACCACATGGATCTCTCTACAGGTTCCCAGGAGTCTCCACAGCATGCTAACTGAATGCTCCAGACTGAATTATCTGACAGAGATTGTTTTTTGTCCACATAGAACAAAGCTGTAGTCTTTTTGTAAGATAATGTCAGAAATACAAGCACATAGCTTCCAAGATTCACTGCTCATGAGATGTGAGTTGCTGGACCCCTTAAGAAGGGAGAAATACTAAGCCTGCTGTAGACAAAGTTTAGAAAACATCATAAGACTTTTGCAAGTAGCCCACAAATATCCCAAAGATTTGAATATTTCAAGTTTTTTTCATACAAACATTTACTTCATTTGGTCTAAAAACTGAAGCTTATTTTTGTTATCATGTCAAAGGGAAAGTCTCCATAGTGTCATGGAGGCTAGCTTCAATAAATTTTTGTAATGTGATAATTGGTTTATGTTCTGGGGTGCTTTGTAAATGGAGAGGATCTAAGGAGATAACTATAGACAATATTTCAAGCATTTTAAAAAAGATTTCATACAAATTTAAAATGATCTTATGGAATGGAAAATTAACTTCACTCTCTGCCTTCAGATATTTGCAGGTTCTTCTTGGTGAACACCAGCTAGGTTATTGCCATGTTCAGTAAAATGGCAAGGATATGGATTATGCAATATATTATCTACATATATATACATATTTCTACAGTATATATACACACGTGTGTATATATATATGCATATATATATAGACACACACTCGGATAAACTTTATGTCTAATTTTCCACATTGTATAGACATTCTGAAAATGTCACATGCAGGGCTATTTAGGAAGGCATTAGCTTGACAGAGAAAGTCAGCACAGGTAACTCACTTCATTTCAAATTCCACGAAGTGGAATACGTACAATGCCTGTAACCTGTTACCTTTCCTCAAACTTAGTGTGTTTACTCTATGAAAGGCAGGGAATATTTAAAACACGTTCTCTTTTGGTTGCCTCATTTAGCTTCACTTCAACATGAGCACTTAGGAAACCTCTCTTTGGAATGTAAGCTTCACATATTTTTAGCCTTAAGCTTTAAGGTTGCTGTTGGAAATGTATTTTTATTTATGTTTCCGTCTTTTGAAATTAAAATGTAACTGCGTCATTTTTTCCTTACACTGGCAGCTCTTAGGTGCCCTCCCACTTTCTCTCAAAGAAGCTTTGGAAAGGAAGAAGCTGGTCTTGGGCAAGTGTATCAGTTACTTTCCTATTGCTATGTTAAGACACCATGAAGAAAGCAACATATAAAAGAAAGAATTTATTGGGAGCTTACAGTTTCAAGGGGATAAAGTCCACGACCATCATGTGGAGGAACATTGGCAGCAGGCAGACAGGCATGGCGCTGGAGCTGAGAGTTCTCATCTTGAGTCACAAGTACAAGACAGACAGAACAACCTGGGGATGACATGGGCATGTGAAACTTCAAAGCCTGCCCCCAGTGACTCACCTCCTCCAACAAGACCACACTTTCTAATCCTTCCCAAACAGTTCTACCAACTGGGAGCCAAGTAGTGAACCATATAAGCCTGTGGAAGTCATTCACATTCAAGTCACCAGAGCAAGATAGCTCGGATCTCTCCTGGGACAGGGAAAGGGATGCTAGTGAATAACAACACCTGTAATCCAAAATATTTGGCTTTCTTGAGTACCTCATTAAGCCACATCAGTCCCACTCATCCTTTGTTGATGTCTCTGCATCATTCTGAGTACACAGGTCAGATAAACTAAGCCTTCCTTAGACTAACCTATCAGGATATAAATATGACCCAAGTAATGTCTCCCAAAAGGTACCGTCCCTTCCCCTCGCTGCAGTGGAAAGTCTAGAATTAGAAGTCACCAAAGGTAAGTATCACAAAGGAAGCCACTAATGCTTGGGTTTACATTGCTCACCCCTGCACTGCATTCTTCTCACACACACCTTCACACACACACACACAGTCTCACACACACATATTCACACACACACACAGTCACACACACACATATTCACACACACACACAGTCACACACACACATTCACAGACATACACAATCACACATACATCCATACACACACTGGGCTCACATACTCTAAAACCTTTATCACTTAGCAATTACACATGATTTCCAGTGAACTGAACTCCTCCATTTAATGAAAATAGCTCAATTTGTTTCTCATTTCACAAAACACTAGCCTTTCCCAGGTATCGCCATGTGCCAGCTGGCACATTTCCAAATGCCTTCCATGAATTCCCGCGTCTAAGCCTCAGAAAGCCCTTCTGCAGAGGATGCTTGATTATCATCAATTAGCTACCTCCACTTTGCAGAGGTGAAAACAAAGCTCACAGAAATAAAAGTGCCTCCTTGGAATTCGACAAGCCAAACAATACCACTGCCTGTGTTGAAACCCTGCCACAATCCAGGTCTAATAACTAGCAACCAGTGAGAGCAATGAATGGATCCAAAGCCCCAGACACAGTAAGTCCTCTTCACTGTGTCAGTTGTTTTGACACCAAAACACAAAGGTATAAAGGAATGTTCCTGAATTGTTTTGTCACATCGAGCCTTAGTCCACGCACAGTAAACGTCCCTCCCCCTCACACACACTCAGTTTCCCTAGAGAATGTTCTCCTCGGAGTGCTGACGAATCAGGTCACCACGTGCAAAGCATCTGAGCTAGCCGAAGGCTCTTGCCGTGCCCATAGCAACCGTCACCTTCCAACTGCGTCACACCTGCTCTCCCGCACCAGCGCAGTTCTAGCTGGCTAAGGAGCTATACATATCTGCCAACGGTGATTTCAGCAAAACCATTCAGCCCTGGCTGGAACCCTCTTTTCAGACAGGCAAGGTTTAGCCATTTCCTTACTGTTCCTCAGGAATGAAAGGAGAGAGAAGCACTTGCAAAAATAGGACTTGACCTGACTTGGAAAGACTGTAGCAAATAAAGCTGACGCTGTGCAACCATGACCCTGTTTCTTGATTCATCTGGTCTGTTTATCACATCAAGAAATTTATAGGAAATCGCTGGGCGGTGTTGGCGCACGTCTTTAATCCCAGTACTTGGGAGGCAGAGGCAGGCAGATCTCTGTGAGTTCGAGGCCAGCCTGGTCTACAAGAGCTAGTTCCAGGACAGGCTCCAAAGCTACAGAGAAAGAAAGAAAAAAATTACATTAAATCAAAGGGAAATTAAAGTTAGCCATGCCAGGTGTGGTGGCATGTGCCTGTAAAATCCTAGCAGTCAGGAAGCAAAGGCAAGAGAGTTTGATGTCAGTGTGGACAACATAAGAGGACTCCAAATAACAAGTTAATTATTCAATTAAATTTTTAGAAAGAAAGTAGGCTGTGATTAAAATAAAAGATGAAATTATTTTTCTAATTTGGTGACAATTTTAAAAATCACACATACATACCTTTATTTTTTATTTTCAAACCAGATTTGGAGCTTACACTGCTTCATATTGATTTGAAATTTGGAATTATTCACTAGGCTTTCCTAAACAGTTATAAAGTTATTAGTTATTTGGTATTATTAATCTCTCACCACTGACCTGTTTCTTTCCTTACTATGTAAAATGTGAGGTGAATAAACCTTACATTAATAGCGCTTACATTAGTGATTAACACCTGGTGTGTAATGCAGCGCTTCTCTGCCTTTGTGTTAATCGCACCGTCCTGTTTGGCGCTGGCTCTCGCAGGGCATGGAGAGGATGTAAAGCGGCCGGGTGGCTGGGACATCGTCGCACTGCAAAGAAGAGCGGAGGCTGAAAACTCAAAAGCAGTTGTGAGAGTTGCGTAGAATCTGAGAGTGACCTGCACTACAGAGAATTGGGGGACAAGAGAACTGGAGTCCACCTTAATTAACCAAAAGCGCACCCCACGTATTGAGTCACACTCTGGTGATCCACAAAGCTGAGCGAAGAACAAGTCCTCTGGCCTATGAATCCTATCTCAGGATATAAACTTGCTGCGTTCCTATCTCGCCGCCCACGCTGTGAGCTCTGATTTCCTCCCATGTAATAAGGTAGCAATAACGGGACCAAGTTCATAAAAGTCTGTGAGGGGAACTGTGTTGGCACACGGGAGGGCTCCAGGGCACTCCCAGGACTGCAGGCGTGCTGTTGCTGTGGCTACTATTTTTAAAGACAGAATGGGAGGGCTGCAAGCACAGAGGCTTTGTTATTGGAGACCTCATCATCCCTCTTGAGAACAGTTTTGAGCTGTGCCCATAACAACCCTTTCACTGGGCTCTGGGAGCTCTTTCATACCACACTGTAGTCTGACTCTTCTGAGCCCTCTTCTTACCCAAGACTGTGCCTGGTTGCCCATCATAGCTTAGCAAAGAATCCTATTGATACCAGTTTCTACCAATGGTCCTTCTAGGCCACTTTCGTAAAAAGCCAACCAAACTTAAAGATCAAACTTCGTTTCCCATTCTCCACCGTGTATATGTAGCCAATATTCTGTTAACAATTTCTAAGCAATGGCTAGAGTGTCTGTCCATTCACCACAAGTGCACTACAGTTCTTACCATATTGAGTCCTATATGGCCATTCTCAACCTCAATTTCCATGGTCTGAAATGTTTCCGTTGTCTGTTTAACTCAGTTTGGTGCAATGCATCTTTGTCATTGAGCAACCAAAGCCCACACTATCCCAGAAGTCTCTAACTGGAAGGAAAGTGGAGAGGAAAAGGAAGGGAGCATCAGTCCTCAGAACTGTTGTCTCTTCAAGCCAAGGGATGCCACCAAGGTTCATTGAGGCTGAGAATATGTCATCAAATATCACCTGGAAAGGATTTTCACCTGAGAAACTGTCATGGGGGACAGACAGAATTAGGGTGCTGGGCACTGGTATAAGCAGAGGCAGCATCCTGGGAGACAGAAAGATGCCTGGGAAAGGGGCTGTGGAAGTAGCTCTTTCCTAATCTCACCCACAGATAGGGGCTACATGATGAAGCTGGTAGGGAACTGAACCTTTCTCCTACGCTTAGCAGGCCCAGTGCATCCTAGGCTGGCCTGTGAGTCCTGTGTGTCTCCAGACACTGCCTTTCAGGGCCCTCAACATGGTTTTCACCATCCCCCCCACACACACACACACTGTGAAACACTCCATTATGAGACTCAAGGGTTCTTAACACCAGGCAGGAAATGTGTCACAAAAGCAAAGATGAGAAAACTGGCCAAGAGCTAGAAGAAGCACAGGACTCATCAATGGCAACAGTTTAAGATGGTGGACCAGAAGGTTGTGACAGGGGGTGGGGCTGTTTTGTTTCTGGAAGCATCACTGCTGATAGAAGGGCTGTGAGTTGTGCTCAGTCTGTGAGGGATACGACCCATTCTAAGTAAATGTTCTTAGAAGGAAGTCTTGTTACAAAAGTTTGTCTGCCTTGGAAGTAACCAGATCTATTTCTATGACATTGATAAGGAAATAACTCTTGTGTGACCAAGTCCTATAGTCATGACTATCGCGAGAATGTTGATCAAACTCAGATGCAAAACATCTTGCTTGGAGGCTCCATTCTGATGTGACAGGTGCAGTGGCCGCCCCTCTCAGATTTTGCGGCGCTTTCCTTCATCAGAGAGCCCCATGGCAAACTGGGAATCCCGCGGGAGCCCTTTTACACTAGCCATGAGCGTTCGCAGCAACAAGCTTCTCAACACAAAAGCACCCTTGAGAGTGGCCCTGCCTTTGGGTCCTCAATGGTTTCTATATTTCTTTCAGTTTCCCGTGTGGCTGGTGTCACTCTGTCCTGGGTGATGACACATGGAGGATTAGTCCTTGACAGCACAGTCCTGAATGATAATGGGAAATAGCACCAGGGTGCGGGTTTCAGAAATATGACCCCATCAATAAGTGATGAGACTCCACATGAGTCCATGAAGTATAATTTTCTAATTTGCAGCCATGCTAGCAACCAGAGGCAACATTCCTCTTCTACAACCATCCCCCCAAAATGAGTGAAGCTTCCGGCCTCCCTGTTATCAGGGATTTGAATTGTTTAACAGGGTAGTTAGCTCTTACAATTCATATAAGCAACGTTCGCTGATGTTTAGAAGACATGGGCATGTTACCAATTTAGAATGTTCCAATCCTGTGACCTTTAAGACCTCTTTTTCTTCTGGGGAATTTGTTTTCATTTCCCTAACAAATAAGTACATCTTCAGCTGTCATATTTGAGTAATTTTTAAATGGTTAGGAAAAGCGAAAGCTAAGATTTGTGTTATGAGAATTTAAGTAGTTGATCTATTTTTAATTTGCTAGTGAAGTAAAACTCAGCAAACTCATTCTTCTGCATATTTGGAAAGTACATAATATTTTAAGTGATATCATACATTACATAGAAGTTTAGGTATGTAGTCTAGAGAAAGGTCAAAGTGACAGGCAACTTGGGTTTGGAAGACATGGTTTTCACTTGTTGCTGTTTGATTGGTCAGTTGGTTGGTTGGTTTGGGGGAGTTGTTTTCTGTTGTTGATTACCTTGCTTATCTGTTGTTGTTTTCAAATCCTTAAGACTATATAGTTGTGACTAGCCAGGGCACAGCATCTGAGAATGCGGAAATGCATGTGGTCACGCTGCTTCCATATGGGTCTAGGAGTGGCACAGGTGACCCTGCTCCACCTCTCAGAGCGCTGATCACAGTGGCCATTCATTATTAGAACAATCTAGAATGACAGTCTTACTGAGAAGCCCTGATGGAACCATGCCCACGTGAGTTTTACTTTTGAATTGTCCAGAACAAAAAATCCCATTGAAACTATTCCCAAGATAAAATGCTTCAAGGATGAAATTTATTGCTCATTTCAAAACCACAAACAACATGTTCATAGTTGCTGAGCATGGCACAGATTTATTGAACATCGACTTGGATACATGCATGCTTTATTCACATCCTTGAGATTGAAGGCTTTGTCAGAAGAGCCCATTTGTGGCTGATTGGAGTCTAGGAAAATGCCTGAATGAGACATGTAATAGAGAAGCAGAATTTTCTCTCTCCTGCACACATTACTTAGCTTTCTGGTGACAAGTGTAGGATTTTTGACACAAAATTGTTTGGGAAATCATAAAGAAGTCTGTGTGATAATTTGGATGATTTCTACTTTTGATAAGTATTTTATACAATGATCTAGAAATTACTTTTTAATCATTTCAATATGCATAGAGCACTTATTTCTGAAGTGAGTAAAGCTCCATTGTGGGCTAATGAGATGGGTCAGCAGGTAAACACATGTGCTGCCAATTCTGATGACCTACATTCACAGGGCAGAAGGAGAGATAAGCTGTCCTCTAGCGGCCACCTGTCCAGTGTAGTGTGACCTCACACACATGTATACACGTGCACTCAAAACGGTAAACAAAAACGCAATTTTTTAAAAGTTCCATCACGATAAAACCAACCAAAGAAAGGAAGAGAAATTAGAGCCCTGGGTCCATGAAAGTAAAAGAGGAGTCTGTTAGAGAAGATGAGCAAGCAGCATGTGGGGGCATGGGCTTCAAACACAAGCTGATACCTTACCGGTGACATAGCAGAGACTCTGTCACAGAGGGACATTAGTTTCATCTTTTGGTATCAGATATTCTTAACGGATACTTCCGTTGAGCTCTTTAAAATTCTGTGCTACCACCAGAGATCATGTTGATATCAGTGATCCCTGATGCCCCTGGGGACCACGTTGATGTTCATGATGGAAGCAGCTGCTGAAAACCATGTTGATGCCCACAATCAGTGTTGCTACCAGAAACCATGTAGAAGTCCATGATCTATGCTGCCGCCAGCCGCTACGGGCAATGAAGCTCCCTTAGCAGTGGCATCGGTGGAGGCAGACTCATAATTGAAAATGAAAGATGGGAACTCGGAAACACAGGCTGCTACAATACAGAGAGGACTAAGAGGTAGGCCGCCCCAATACCCCCTCCCTTCCACCAGCCCCTGCAAGCTACAAGTCCCACCCCGCCCCCAAACTCACTTAGCCTCCTGCAACCTTGGTGGAAGTCTGAAACACAGCCTGCTACAATACAGAGAGGACCAAGAGGTGAGTGACCAGCCACCTGGCGGGACACCCCACTATCTGGCCCTCCATAGTGGGGCAAAACCCCTGGCCCCTCCACCTGCCTCAGCTTCTATAACTAGATAGCAGATGAGTTTCCTGCAGATAGGGTACTCAACATCTCCCTTCCATCCATCGAACCCTGAAAGCTACAAGTCCCACTCCGCCGCTAAACCCTCCAATCCCCACACCCCCCCAAACCTCAAAGGAACACTGAAACAAAAGCTGCCACTACACTGAGAGGACCAGAAGAGAGGACCAAGAGAGAAACTCTAAAGCACAAGCTGTGACTGCACATAGTGGACCAAGAGAGCAAACCAGGAGAGCAGGCCAAGAGAGACTTCAGTGGCTCCCTGAGACACAGACATTAACGGTACAGAGTAGACCAAGAATAGTTCCCAGAGACACAGACAGCCACTGCAAGGATTGGACCAAGACACAAAGACACTGCCGGCATCAACTGAAGGAAGAGATGGGTAGGCACCAATGCGAGAATTCATCCAACAACCTAAAAAGCAACATGGTAACACGAGAACCCAGTGGTCATAAAACAGGTAGACTTGATCATCCTAAGAAGAATCATAAGAAAATTACTTTAAATGTAACTTTCTGAAAATGATGGAGACCTTTAAAGAGAAAATGAAAGACATTGAAAGTTTCTGTATCAACCTCCCACAAGCCAAATTAAAAAAAAATAAAAGAAGGAAGGAAGGAAGGGAGGGAGAATGGGAGGAAGGAAAGAAGTAAAGGAGAATCCAGAGAGAAAGTGATTGAATAGAGTCCTTTAAAATTGTGATAGGAATGATGAAGATTAGCTCTTCACAGCTGATCATTTCTGGTAGGGGAAGTGGGAAATACTCAGTTTTCTTTAGGGGGCTGGCCACTGGGAATTGGTCCATGCACCAATAAGTATATGGGCAATACAAATTGGAGTTAGTGTTTTCTTGGTTTTTATTTTTTTATTTTTTAGGGGGTGCAAGGGTGGGAGGGTAGATTTTGGAGGAATGGGAAGTAAGTGTGATTAGTATGCATTATATGATATTCCAAAATAATTAATAAAAATATCATGATGAGGAGGAAGAAAGTTCACATTAGAAAGAACTTCCTGAGCATGGCACTTCTTGTTTCTTAGTTTCAAAGTAGGATCCAGGAAGCTCTGTCGGTTTTAATAAGAACTAAGAATGACAGACGTATTTAGCTATTGACCCCACAATCATAGAAATTATTTTCAGAACTAGGACACTGCAGTGATAGAAGCAGATTGACGCTAACACTGATCCAGGATAACAGTTTGTCTCAGTAAAATCTTGACATAAGGTCAGCAGCAGTCAATGATCACGCCTGAGGAGCCCTGCTAGGAAAAATTAAACAGCAGTTACAGCAAGTCAGACCATTCACATTTAAGCTGATTGCCATGGGAAAGAGTGTTAAATGTGACATTTTAGGTCTCAAGGAAAACAGTTAACGCAAGACTTATATGTTTTCCTCGGGTGCGAGATGTCCTGCTTTGCTCCCCAAAGGTCCCAGCTACCTGAACAGGTTAATGCTGCCAAGTATTAAGTTTGAGTTTTCGTAATTCATTTGCCGTTATTTCCCCTCTATTTTACCTTCCCTTACTCTCCTTCCCCCACTCCTTTATAAACAAAAGTCGAGTCCAACAACGGAAAACTCTCATGTATGGCGCTTCCCCTTCAGAAATAGGCAAGGGGCAAGGAAGCTTAGCTTGTTAGCTGACATGTCAGGAGTACTCATCTACGGTCTACTTGACATGTGACAGGAGGACCCAAGTAGCAATATACTAAAGTTTACGTGAATCTTTAAGTTTATAAAAAAAGGTAAAAGTGTTAGATATATTACCGCTGCCTTTGCTTGTAAACAGTATTGAAATCTACATTGTAGAAAATGCAGCTAGCAGGTGTCTGTAAAACAGACTCATGCCTTAAGTCACAGCAAAAGCTGGAGCTTTGAGTTAAAAACCATGAACATTGTGTTTCTGTCCAGACAGCTGGATATAGATTGGACAGAGATGTTTTTAACATATGGGAAGCACCTTTGAGTCTCTATTTAGAAGACAATCCAAGGAAATTTAAAATCTTGAGCTTGTGACTGATAATAGTAGTCATGGCTGCATTAGCTTCATAGAACTCCATGGATTAATGTTAAAACTCGAAACCTTGGAAGTCTTAGTTTAACAATAGCACATAGAGGAAAAGGATTCTGAAATATTTTTTATTTTAAATCATTATAGAGCCTTATAACTTAAAGTTTTCATATCCTCAGACATTTATAATTTGCATTTATATACTTTACATTATTTTCAGAATTTTATAACATATAAACCTTAACTTTTATCCAATTATTTACCATTAGACATAAGTGGTTGATTGTTGAAAGCAGTCATTGCTAAGCAAGTTTTTTTTAAATAAAGGAATAGTAAAAGTTACATCTGAAACTGTTTGTCTGTTAATACGAAACCTGTTAGTAAATCAAACCAGGCTGTGCCTTTTCCTTTCTCATTAGGAGAACTAACAGCTCTAGGAAATCAAGGCCGGAAGGTCATATGTGAAATGCATTAAGCAGGCAACTGTTGTTAAACTGATGAAGCTATAGTTAGCAATCAACACCACCAAACAATTTGCCCCATGCTCCGGTGGGAGTGTCACTGGAGGCAGAGGCCGGTCTCCGGCTGTCACACAGGAAAGCATTGTATCGTCAGTGGCTGCACAGGACAGGATAGGTCTTTGGCTGCCAGACACATCCCTGTGGATGAAGAACTTGGTGGCCTACCTTGACTTAGGCAGTGTAGGACAGTCAACAATGTCCACTGTTTGTATCAGGCCCTGACATTAAGCAAGACATAAGGCAGTTTTGTCCAGTGGTGACTGTCACCAAAATCCAGGTCTGTGTCCCATCTGTTTTCTTTAGAGACCTTAGGTTCACAGCTAGGGTCTGGCATTTTTATCAAATAAAGCTTTTCTCATTAAGCGTTTTAAATTCTGTAATTCATCCATTTGCATGCAAACTTCAAGATGTCCTTGTTTTTTACCGCTGAGTAGTATTCTAATGAGTATATAATCCACACTTTCTTGATCCATTCTTCCATTGAGGGGCACCTAGGTTGTTTCCAGGTTCTGGCTATTACAAACAATGCTGCTATGAACATAGTTGCACAAATGCTTTTGTAGTATGATTGGACTTCTC
>PVIU01007190.1:0-93907 GCA_004026605.1 Ondatra zibethicus | reverse complement strand
GTTGTCATCAGTGTTTTTGATCTTGGCCATTCTTACAGGTGTAAGATGGAATCTCAGAGTTGTTTTGATTTGCATTTCTCTGATGACTAAGGATGTTGAACATTTCCTTAAGTGTCTTTCAGCCATTTTAGATTCCTCTGTTGAGAGTTCTCTGTTTAGGTCTGTACTCCATTTTTTTTATTGGATTATGTGATTTTTTGGTGTTCAATTTCTTGAGTTCTTTGTATATTTTGGAGATCAGACCTCTGTCTGATGTGGGGTTAGTGAAGATCTTTTCCCATTCTGTAGGCTGTCATTTTGTCTTGTGGACCGTGTCCTTTGCTTTACAGAAGCTTTTCAGTTTCAGGAGGTCCCATTTATTAATTGTTTCTCTCAGTCTCTGTGCTGCTGGGGTTCTATTTAGGAAGTGATTCCCTGTACCAATGCATTCAAGTGTACTTCCCACTTTCTCTTCTATAAGGTTCAGTGTGGCTGGCCTTATGTTGAGGTCTTTGATCCATTTGGACTTGAGTTTTGTACATGGTGATAGATATGGGTCTATTTTCATTTTTCTACATGATGATATCCAGTTATGCCAGCACCACTTGTTAAATATGCTTTCTTTTTTCCATTTGATATTTTTTGCTTCTTTATCAAATATCAGGTGTTTGAAGATGTGTGGATTGATACCTGGGTCTTCTATTCGATTCCATTGGTCCTCCTGTCTGTTCTTATGCCAGTACCAGGCTGTTTTCAGTACTGTAGCTCTGTAGTAGAGTTTGAAGTCAGGAATTGTGATGTTCTTTTGTTGCCCAAGATTGTTATGGCTATCCTGGATTTTTTTGCTTTTCCAAATGAAATTGAGTACCATTCTTTTGAGGTCTTTGAAGAATTTTGCTGGGATTTTAATGGGCATTGCATTGAATCTGTAGATTGCTTTCGGTAAGATTGCCATTTTTACTATATTAATTCTGCCTACCCAAGAGCATGGGAGTTCTTTCCACTTTCTGGTGTCTTCTTCAGTTTCTTTCTTCAAAGATTTAAAGTTCTTGTCATACAAGTCTTCCACTTGTTTGGTTAGAGTTACTCTGAGATATTTTATGCCATTTGTGGCTATTGTGAAGGGTGTTGATTCTCTGATTTCTTCCTCAGCCCTTTTATCATCTGTGTACAGGAGGGCTACTGATTTTTTTGAGTTAATCTTGTATCCTGCTACATTATTGAAAGTGTTTATGAGTGTAGAAGTTCCTTGGTAGAATTTTTGGGATCACTTATGTAAACTATCATATCATCAGCAAACAGTGAGAGTTTGACTTCTTCTTTTCCAATTTGTATCCCCTTGATCTCTCTTTGGTGTCTTATTGCTCTAGCTAGGACCTCAAGAACTATATTGAATAGGTATGGAGAGAGTGGACAACCTTGTCTTGTTCCTGATCTCAGTGGAATCGCTGGGAGTTTCTCTCCATTTAGTTTGATGTTGGCTGTTGGCTTGCTGTATATTGCCTTAATTATGTTTAGGTATGTTTCTTATATCCCTGCTCTCTCCAAGACTTTTATCATGAAGGGATGTTGTATTTTGCCAAATGCTTTTTCAGCATCTAATGAGATGATCATGTGGTTTTTATTTTTCAGCTTGTTTATATGATGGATTACGTTGACAGATTTTCATATGTTGAACCATCCCTGGGTCTGTGGGATGAAGCCGATGTGGTCATGGTGGATGATGGTTCTGATGTGTTCTTGGATTCAATTTGCTAGTATCTTTAGTATTTTTGCATCAGTGTTCATGAGTGAGATTGGTCTGTAATTCTCTTTCTTAGTGTTGTTTTTCTGTGGTTTGGGTATCAGGGTAATTGTAGCCTCATAAAAAGAGTTTGGCAGTGTTCCCTCTTTTTCTATTGTGTGGAATAATTTGAGGAGTATTGGTATTAGTTCCTCTTTGAAAGTCTTGTAGAATTCTGAGCTGAAACCATCTGGTCCTGGGCTTTTTTTTGGTTGGGAGACTTTTGATGACTGTTTCTATTTCTTCAGCAGTTATAGGTCTGTTTAATTTGTTTATCTGGTCTTGATTTAATTTTGGTAAGTGATATTTATCCAGAAAGTTGTCCGTTTCCTTTAAGTTTTCCAATTTTGTGGAGTATAGGTTTTCAAATTATGACCTGATGATCCTCTGTATTTCCTCCGTGTCTGTTGTTATGCCCCCTTTTCATTTCTGATTTTGTTAATTTGGATATTCTCTCTCTGCCTTTTGGTTAGTTTGGATAAAGATTTGTCTATTTTGTTGATTTTCTCGAAGAACCAACTCTTTGTCTCATTGATTCTTTGTATTGTTTTCTTTGTTTCTATTTTGTTGATTTCAGCTCTCAATTTGATTATTTCCTGCTGTCTAGTTCTCTTAGGTGAGTTTGCTTCTTTTTGTTCTAAAGTTTTCAAATGTTCTGTTAATTCACTAGTGTGGGATTTTCCCAACTTCTTTATGTAGGCATTTAGTGCTATGAACTTGCCTCTTAACACTGCTTTCATTGTGTCCCATAAATTTGGGTATGTTGTGTGGTCATTTTCATTGAATTTTAGAAAGTCTTTAATTTCCCCCTTTATTTCTTCCTTTACCCATTGATGATTCAGGTGAGCATTGTTTAATTTCCATATGTTTGTGGGTTTTCTGGATTTGGTATTGCTGCTGACTTCTAGTTTTAAAGCATGGTGATCTAATAAGGTACATTGGGTTATTCCCCCCCCTTTTTTTTGTATTTGTTGAGGTTTGTTTTGTTACCGAGTATGTGGTCAGTTTTTGAGAAGGTTCCATGAGGTGCTGAGAAGAAGGTATATTCTTTTCTGTTTGGATGGAATATTCTATAGATATCTGTTAAGTCCATTTGAGTCATAACATCTGTTAGTTCTCTTATTTCTCTGTTCATTTTTTGTCTGATTGACCTATCCAGTGGTGAGAGGGGAGCATTGAAGTCTCCCACTATTAATGTGTGTGGTTTAGTATATGATTTAAGCTTTAGAAGTGTTTCTTTGACATATGAGGGTGCCCTTGTATTGGGGGCATAGATGTTCAGTATTGAAATTTCCTCTTGATGGATTTTTCCTGTGACTAATATGAAATGCCCTTCTTTGTCTCTTTTGACTGATTTTAGCTTGAAGTCTATTTTGTTAGATATTAGGATAGCTACACCGGCTTGTTTCTTAGGTCCATTTGATTGATATATTTTTTTCCCAACCTTTTACTCTGAGACGATGTCTGTCTTTGAGGTTGAAATGCATTTCTTGTATGCAGAAGAGGGATGGATTCTGTTTTCGTATCCAATCTGTTAGCCTGTGCCTTTTTATGGGTGAGTTGAGTCCATTTACATTAAGGGATATTAATGACCAATGGTTGCTATCTCCTGTTAATTTGGTTTTCATCGTTTTTGATGTTATTTTGTGTGGTTTTTTTTTCTTCTTTGGGATTTGCTGTAATGGGATCATCAGTTGTCTGTGTTTTTGTTGGTGTAGCCATCTTCCTTGAGTTGGAGTTTTCCTTCTAGTATTTTGTGTAGGGCTGGGTTTGTGGCTAGGTATTGGTGAAATCTAGATTTGTCATGGAATATCTTATTTTGTCCTTCTATGGTGATTGACAGTTTTGCTGGGTATAGTAGTCTGGGCTGGCATCCGTGGTTTCTCAATGTCTGCATAATGTTGACCATGACCTTTTGGCTTTCATTGTCTCCACTGAGAAGTCAGGTGTAATTCTGATAGGTCTACCTTTATATGTTACTTGACATTTTTCCTTTGCAGCTCTTAATATTCTTTCTTTACTCTGTATGTTTAGTGTTTTGATTATTATGTGGCGAGAGGACTTTTTTTTTTTATTCATTCTATTTGGTGTTCTGTAAGCTTCTTATATCTTCATAGGCATATCTTTCTTAGGTAGGGAAAGTTTTCTTCCATGATTTTGTCAAATAAATTTTCCTTACCTTTGAGTTGACTTTCTTCTCCTTCTTCTATACCTATTATTCTAAGATTTGGCCTTTTTATGTTGTCCCATATTTCATGGATATTTTGGGTTAAGCTTTTGTTAAATTTAATGCTTTCTTTAACCGATGAGTCTATTTCCTCTATTTTATCTTCCGCACTTGAGATTCTCTCTTCCATTTCTTGTATTCTGTTGTTCATATTGCATTTGTGGTTCCTGTTCTTTTCCTCATGATTTCTGTTTCTATAATTCCTTCGGCTTGTGTTTTCTTTATTTTTTCCATCTCAGTTTTCAAGTCCTGAATAGTTTCTGTTATATGTTTGAGTTCTTTTTCTTGGTTTTCTTTAAGTGATTTGCTGATATCTTCCAAATTTTTTTCTTGTTTTTTCTTCCATTTCTTTAAGGTAATTTCTCATTTCATCTTTAAGAATTTCAAACATTTTCTTGAGGTTATTTTTTAGATCATTTTCTTCTGGTTCATCCATGTTTGGTTATTCAGGTATTACTTTTGTAGGGTCCTTTGGTTTCACTGGTATTGTGTCGCTCTTTGTGGTGTAGCTTGTGATCTTACCTTTTCTACTCATCTTTTCCTCTAATAGGTGTGGTTGGGGCTGTCTGAGATTCTGTTGAATAATCTCCTAGGTGCCAGTGAATCGAAAGCTAAGATGGTTTTCCTCATGGTACAGTCAGTGTCACAGTTCTAGTTACGCCGTTGGTTATTCCTGTTCCTGGTGGTAGCTCAGTGCTCCTGTGCTTTGGTCTGCTCCCTTAGAGTTTGTTGTCTCAGGCCTACTTTGGCCTAGGCTTTGATCTGTTTCTGTAAATCTTGGTCTGGATCTCCTCTTGTAGAAGCCCCTGGCTTGGAGTTAGACCTGTTTTGGTGGCGATAGCTGACTCTGGATCTGGTCACTGGTTCAATCCTGATCCGCTCGTGTCATGACTGGGTTTGCTCCTGGCTTCTGCTCCTAGTGGAGCCTGCTTTCTCTGTGTCTTAGGTAACTGGTTCAGTCCCACTTCGGTTCAGGTGGAGGTCGCAGACTCTGAGTCAGGTCGTTGGCTCAATCCTGGTCTGCCAGTGTCCCAGGACTGGGTTGGCTCCTGACTTCTGCTCCCGGTGGAGTTTGTTTCCTCTCGATAAATTCGGTATTTTTCTTTTTCTTGATAGAGATGGTATAGAATTGATACTAAATCTTCTTCAAACATTTTGTGGAATTCTCCAGTTGAAACCATGTGGCCATGGTGATTTAATGGGATTGTTGGACTACAGTCATAGATGGTTGTAAGCCTCCAAGTGGGTGCTGGGAATTGAATTCAGGTCCTGTAGAAGAGCAGCCAGTGCTCTTAACTGCTGAACCATCTCTCCAGCCCTCCTTGTTGGAACTTTTCTTTTAAAACTTTTTGTTATTATTGGGGATTGCACATGGATGCCCCGCTACCCATGTGAAAGTCAAAAGACAACTTTGTGGAGTTGGCTCTCTTTTACCTTTGTGTGGGTTCCAGGCATCAAAACTCAGGTCATTAGGCTTTGCCTGGCCAGTGATTTGCCCACTGAACCATCTGCCCAGCTCCTGTTGGAAATTTTATTGGTTGTGGCCCCTGGTATTTTATGGTTGATTCAGTTCCGAGTCTGAACCAGGGGATTCACCATTGTGTTGATCTTTGGTGCTTTAGGTCCCTGGTTGATCCTCCTTCTTCAGTCCGTCTTTTGAAGTTTTCTTATCTGTTTTTTGAGACAGTGTCTCACTGTGTAGCTCTGACTGGCCTGGACTTTGCTGTATAGACCAGGCTGGCTTACAACTCTTCTACCTGCCTCTGCCTCCCAAGTGCTGAGATTAAAGACTCATATCCCACACAGCACAGATTCACTACCTGTTTCCTGTAATGTCCAGAGTGTTCATCAGTGGCTGTGGGAAGAAAGAGCACAACTGTCTCTATCTTCTCGAATGTGAAAGTTTTAAGTAATTTCCCACGTTGTGACCCTTCCTACCCTGAACATTCAAGTAGTTGAAAACAATATTAGCAAAGTGGGTATATAAATCTGAGAACGTTACTTGCTTTAGGTTTGAATAACTTATATATACTTAAACAATTTATTATCATTTTACTTTCCTGGCTTTAATGGGAACAAATTCATTAAGACATATTTTTTTTCTTAAATATGTTTCTAGGAACAAAATCAAACCAACAAATTAAACATTGCCCAGCCTGCCATTGAAATTTTTCTATAACCCAGGCAGGCCATGATCCTCCTGCCTCTGCCCCCTGAGTAGCTGATATGATGGGCCTGTGCCACTAGGCCCATTTTACCTTATGCTTTTGCTTTTAAGTATTGCATCAGAGGCAACTATCCGAGCTGTCTGTATCCCAGCTCCATAATGGCGAGTGCTTTGTAGCAGGCTGCACGTGTGTTCTAGGTCTCTTGCCCAGCTTGGCTTGTCTCAGTTTTAGAAGAAAGGGAGCTTCTTCCTGGATGCGGAGCTTCCCTCAGAGTGACTCTGTCAATACGTTCTGAGAACTTGCAGAAATGAAGCCTTCTAGTTAAGCAGGGCCGGGACTGCCCCCAACACTCTGGCCATTCCCCTGGGGTGGAGGCCTGCATTTCTCATTTCCGGCTACCCACACCTACAAATGCCAGGACAAGAGGAGGTAGCGCCTCCTGTGGTCTTGGGGCCTGCTGTGATTTTAATGGTGTTTTGTCATCTGATGTCTGAGTCATGTCTATGGGTAGGTGTCATCTCACTTTACAGAGGAAGTGGTGTTGGCTGCCCCCCTGGGAAGATGGGATGCTCAGCTGCCATCAAAGCTCTCCGAGGTCATCTCACCCCATCCTGCCCCTTCTTGTGCCAACCCTGGGCACACACTCAGGAATGCCTGGAACACCTTTTGCTGCTGCCTGAGCTGTAGGCTCAGATGCCCCAACAGCAGCCTGATGTCACTTTATTGCCTTGTTCTCGTCCAAGGCCTGTCCTTCTTCTGCCTTCCCACCCAGCATCTTGCCCCAGGCTATATTTAGGACTTTCTGAGGTCTTTGTCACCCAAAGAGCTAGCCCTTTCTCCAGGGTTGAGAAGGCACACCGGCTATCTTCAGAAATCCACGGTAGGAACATGGTTCCATCTTCTTCTGGAGGTTTTGGCCAACTACAAAGCTTGCGAGTTTTAAAAGCCAGGCTGTTAAGACATTGTGTTTTTCCCTTTAAGACATGGGGAAAATACCAGTTTGCTGATGACGGCTGGCCTCTAGTGGCGGAGAATTGTAAACCAGTCATCCAACATCCACCCCACCACCGAAGGCCTCATTGCTTCTAACCTTCATGAAATTCGTACCTCTACAGATTCCCCCCCAATGGAGCTTTATTAAGTTTTTGATAACCAAAGATGCATTCCAATATTTCTGATCAGTTGCTTTAACAAAAAGGGAAGAGACTGGATCCTTCATTTATTCTGTAAAATTCCCTGTATGATTTTGAACTGTGATGGGGCTGTAGGTGGCCCACGGTGATACACACCCTTTAGAGGTCGTGTTGCTCAGCCCCTTCATTTTCCCAGGGAAGACAAGTTGCTCAGGTAATAAATAGTGCAGTTATTCAACAAACATCCTGTGGCTAGTGATATATCCTTTCCTGTGAAAGCATTTTTTTGTTTTGTTTTGTTTTTGGAGACAGGGTTTCTCTGTGTGTTGCTTTGGAGCTTGTCCTGGAACTAGCTCTTATAGACTAGGCTAGCCTGGAACTCACAGAGATCCACCTGCCTCTGCCTCCTGAGTGCTAGGATTAAAGGCGTGTACCACCATTGCCCAGCCCCTGTGAAAGCGTTTAAATAGGGCCGGGGAGGAGCTGTGGGTGGGTGGGGACCCTGATGATGGGGACTCAGGATCTGGGCTCTGCCCATGGCTTTCACGAAGCCATCTCCTTCCTTGATCACCAGGTCTGCTGTGCTGCAGGGACCCAGCCTTGCTGCCTTCTACACCATCCTTCTATCCCAGCATGAGGGCTAGATGCCCCTCTTTTGTTGAAGTAGTTTTTCTCCTAAGCCCCAAAGGGAACCTTCTTATTCAGGCTGAGTCTCTCCATAACTGACCCACTTCTGGTGTCCAAATCTGGATTCTCAGTGCAACCTGCACCACAGATTGAGGTTCCTTACGGGAGGATGGGAACCCCAGCTTTAGGAAGCAACAGATGCCAAAGTCCAGCTATGCATGTCAGAGGTGTGGGGGCTCCACAGTCTCTCCTAACAAGTACTTCTTCTCAGGTGACTCGGCGCTTTGGGATTCCGGGGCTGAAGAAAACCATGGACTGGTTTGGCTACTATGGAGGCCCCTGTCGTGCCCCCTTGCAGGAGCTGAGTTCCACTGAGGAGGAGGCCCTGCGCTTGGATTTCAGCAACAATGGCTGGCTCTGATGACAAGCAGGAGACACTTGGCCTAAGCTGTCAGGGACGTCTGTTCCCATAGCCTGAAGAGGAACAGGGCATTAGGAATTAGGGCATGTATTAGTCAGAGTTCTATTACTGTGAAGAGACACCGTGACCCTGGTGATGCTTATAAAGGAAAGCATTTAATTGGGCTGGATTACCGTTTTCAGAGGTTTAGTCCATTATCATCGTAACGGGAAGCAGGGCCGCATGCAGGCAGACACGGTACTGGAGAAGCAGCTGAGAGTTCTACATCTGGATCTGCAGGCAGGAAGAAGAGAAAGTCATTGGGCCTTGCTTGGGCTTTTGAAAACCTCAAAGCCCACCTCCAGTGACACACTTCTTCCAATAAGGCCACACCTTCTTTCAGATAGTGCCATTCCCTAAACATTTACATGTTTGGGGGGCATTCTTATTCAAACCACTACTTTCCACTCCCTGGCCCCCATGGGCTTATAGCCATATTATAATGCAAATGCATTTAAGTTCAAGTCTCTTCTGAAATTCATGCAATCTCTTAACCATAACCCACTGTAAAATCAAAATAAAAAAAGCAGATCACTTATAATGGCACGGAATATCCACTACCATTCCAAAAGGGTGGAAAGGAAGCATAGTGAGAAAATATTGGGCCAAAGCAAATCCAAAACCAATTGGACAGACTCCAAACTCTGCAGCTCCAGGTCTGGTGTCAAAGCATGCTTCAGATCTCCAACTCCGTTCAACTTTCTTGACTGTAATGCGCTTCTCTCTCTTGGGCTGGTTCCACTCCCTGTTAGCAGTTTTCCTCGGCAGGTATCCTGTGACTCTGGCATCTCCAGCATCTTGGAGTCTCCAAGGCAATCCAGGCTCCACCTTCACACTTCACACAATGGCCTCTCCATGCTTCCATTCAGGGACACCCTTGACACAAGTCTGGCCTCAGTGGCTTTCCTTACTGTGGAGGGAAATTCCACAACACTTTCTTGTATCCTTGACTCTTAAATTAGAACCACGTGACTGAAGCTGCCAGGTTCTACTCCTTGATGGGGCTGGAGCTTGACTCCCTCGTTCAAATACGTTTTCATTAGCTTTCTGGGTTTTGATGGTTTCCTGAATTCACCGCATAGCTTTCCTTAATTATGTTTCGCGAGTTAGAAATTTAGCAGGGTGGGTGTGGTGAGCTGTTGGGTTTAGCCACTTCAATCACTGTGACTTTTCTCAGCTCAAGGTTCTTTGGCGAGCAGTGCTATGAGGACTCAGTGCCCTTCTCCCCAGAGCGCGATGAGTAACCAGACCAAGCAAGAGAATTGTCTTTATAATGATTCTTTATTAGTAGCTTCTATATCCAATGCATTAAGGGGGTTCACACTCTTAGCATGCATGGGAGGAACATGATAGGCAACACAACAATTCAATATCAGTTATTAATCCTACTAATCCTAATACATAAAACCAATTCCTAACCTCCATTCGACTTATCAAATATCCATAAAACACTTCTTAACCTTAGTACAACTTATCAATTAACATTTCCTAATCTTACCAATTATCCATAAAATATCTCTTAACATTTCACACATGCATTAATACATCTGTGCTCTTCTAATTATCATTAATGCATTAATCTCAGATTTACGAAGTTCCATACTTGAGTGTAAATAGCATCATACTATTTATCCTCTGTAAGGGTTCTTCAGTCCTGAAAAGGACTGTTGGGTTTCTTCAGCTCTAACAAGGACTTTTGGGTTTATTCTGGCTGGATGCCCGACCGCACCGGGTGCTTGACCGCAAAGCTCAACCCTGGACCGCATAGGCTGTGTGGTCTGGTGATGCTCTGCTCTCGGGAGGCAGGGTGTTCAGAGGATCTCACTACGAGGCTTAGCAGTTAGGGCCATAGTGACGGTGAGATGACTGCCCTGCTCCTGCCTCTCTTTTTATCCCCATTGGAACCCGTCTCCCGTCCATCCTTCTCATAGCCAGATGTCCCAGGCTATCAGTATCGACTGGACACAGAAGGGTGGGGTCCTTCTAGTGTGGCAAGATTACTTTTGTTACCAAGGTTACTGGATGCAGCCTTCCCATCTGGCAGGGCAGGATCTAAGTGGGCAAAAATGTTCTCTTAATATTTCTCCTTAATAATTTTCTACTTCACACAGTTTCTTACTTTTCTATTTTCTATATTATACTTATCCTTATACTATAGATTTCCTACTTTACCTACACTATAGATTCCCCCCCTTTTTTTTACTCATTCAGAGGGATCTGTTTCCATATTCATTACAGTGGGGTCTTGCCCTGAGGTCATCACTCCCTTTATTCCAATGAACATCAGGATTTTCTTTAAACTTTTTATCTCCTTGAGCCCTGGACTGAGCTCCATTACACTTCCTGGTGCACTTTTTAACCTCAACCTGTACATTTTATATTTTCCCTTGCTCAGCTTGCCCCTTTCTTAGATCTGCATTAGACTGGTCACTAGACTAGACTGGGTAGTGGTAGTGCACACCTTTAATCCCAGCACTTGGGAGGCAGAGGCAGGGGGATCTCTGTGAGTTCAAGGCCAGCCTGGTCTACAACAGCTAGTTCCAGGACAGGCTCCAAAGCTGCAGAGAAACCCTCTGCCTCCCGAGTGCTGGGATTAAAGGTGTGTGCCACCACTGCCCCGCAAGAATAGTCTCTAGGCCACTTACTAATATTATTCTCCTCTGAAACCTCTTGAGCAGGGTCGTCATAATCTACACTGCTCTCAGCACCACTCTCTTCTATGCTCCTGTTAGGATGGCCCATTAAGCCCCACTTCAAGTGTTCAACTACTTTCCTAATCCAAAGTCCACATTCTGCCAACAAGAAGCATGGGGCAGGCCTGTCACAGCAATACCCCTCTCCTGAAACCAACTTGTCTTAGACTTCTATTGCTGTGAAGAGACCCTATGACCATGGCAACTCTGAAGAAAACCATTTAATTGGGGCTTGCAGTTTCAGTTACGTGGTGCTGGAGAAGTAGCTGAGAGTTCTATATCTGGATTCACGGGCCAGGAAGAGAAAGCCACTGGGCCTGGCTGGTATAATGGATTAAGTAAAAATGCTGCAGATCCCAGAGTGGCTGCAGCGGCAGAAATGCTGCAGGTTCCCAAGCGGCGGCAGTGGGCAGCAGGTCCCGAGAACAGCCAGCCAGTCCCAGGCAGGGATGGCACAGTTCCCCGAGTGGCTGCAGTGGGCCACAAGTCCCAGGCAGGGAGCTGCGTGGTGAGTGAGAGACCTTGATGGGGCAGCCAGTCTTAGGAGGAGAAACAGACAGATGGGCATGCCCTGAGACCATGCCGCAGGCTCCAGAGGCAACTGGCCCTGGGCAGGGAGCCATGCGGCAGGTGACAGACAGATAGACACACCATGCAGAGTGAGGTTGGGTATTTATTTAGTGGGTTATGGAAGGGAAAAGGGAGGAGAAGAGCAGAGAGAGAGAGAGAGAGAGAGAAACAGAGAGGGGGAAGGGGAAAGGTGGGGAGAGACAGAAAAGGAAGGGACTCAGGCTGGAAGCTGAAGACCAGCTTGCCTTAGCAGACAGGGGTGGAGGGTGGGGTGGGGAGTGGGGGAGCATGGCTTGTCTCTTAAAGGGACAGGACAGATCATTACAGTTAGGACTTTTGAAACCCTCAAAGCCCACCTCCTGTGACACACCTCCAATAAGGCCACACCTCCTAATTCTTTCAAATAGGGCCATTCCCTAAACATTTAAATATATGAGACTATGGGGGGGTCATTGCTGTTCTACCACCAAAGGGCTCCTTTCCCATAAACTCATGGCAGTATTCAGTTCCTCTTTTCACAGCCTGTGGCTTCTCACATACACAGTCTACACAGAGTCTCTAGGGACCCTCTACCAGGGACAATTTCTTGCTTGTCTCTTCTGTGGGTACTTTCTTTTGCCCTAAGGTGGGTGAACCAGGGAACCTAGCAAAAGGGTAGGGAGTGCAGCTGGAAACCAAGGAAACTGGTTACCGAAGGGACCATTACTTCTGACTTGAAGCTAGAACCCCCCCCCCCCACACACACACACAGTGAGTTTCTCTGCGTTAACAGCCCTGGCTGTCCTGGAACTCATTCTGTAGACTATGCTGGCCTTGAACTCATGGACGGACAGACGTCTGCCTGCCTCTCCCTCCTGAGTGCTGGGATTAAAGGCGTGTACCACGACTGCCTAGTTGAAGTTAAAAATCTTAATTGTGCATGACAATTTCCTGCTGGAAAGTCAGGTTTGGCCTTAACTATTCACATTCTGGCTTCTTCCAGAGGAAGCAGCTGCATAGGAAACCTGATCAGAATGTGTTCCTTGGTTTTGAAAGGCTTCCAAGAGGCTTTCCAGCCACAACGCCCTTTCTTAACTCACATGCCTTAGCAGTTGACTAGTCTTGTCTCTAGGTTTAATCCCCACCATTGAGTGACCAAGACGGCCCAGTGCCTCGTCACATTAGGAAATAATGACACCTGGTGGATAGACACCTGTCCTACACTCTAGAAGACTTCTGACCAGCCCAGGTATGAATCTTAGGGACTTAGATTGAGATAGGACCATGCTCTTGTCTGAAGGCACTCTACTTTCATTATCAAAACAGATCACTCTGTTACTATAATAAAATGTAACAAGTGACCCTTGATGCCTGTGCAGTAGACTTCCTGGCCAGATGCCAAGGACCTTCCTAAAGGCAGTGGAGCCTGAAGCTTCAGCCTTTTCTCACCACTGAGAGAGAAGCCTTATTAATTTCCAGCAAACAGCCCACTATTAAAGTAGTATCTTAGGAAAGCTTAATTTTTTGTGTGTGTATGCATATGTGCAATCACTCATGCAGGAAATATGGTGACTCCGATAGGGAGGCCTCTATCACTCTCCACTTTAATTTTTTTTAAGATTTTTTTATTAATGATGTATAGTGTTCTGTCTGCGTGTATCCCTGCCCTCCAGAAGAGGGCACCAGATCTCATTACAGATGGTTGGGAGCCATCATGTGGTTGCTGGGAATTGAACTCAGAACCTCTGGAAGAACAGCCAGTGCTCTTAACCTCTGAGCCATCTCTCCAGCCCATCCACTTTAATTTTTCAGACACAGTCTGTCACTGAACCTGGAGTTTGTCATTTTGGTCAGACTAGCTGGCGGCAAGTATCTGAGGTCTGTGTGCTTGTATCCTCCAGCACGGGTTACAGGCATGAACCACTACAGCTGGCTTCTTATGTGAGTGCTGGGGACTCCAAGCCAGGTCCTCACCATTTCACAAGCTGGCTCCTGGGCTTATTTACGGTCACCGTCCAGAGCAGTGGAGCTTACAGAATAGGTTTAGCAGTGATGGGGAAAATCTAGGCCTGAGAGAGGCAGACTCTGAACCCTAACAGCCCTGAGTTTAAGTTCTGGGGCCTTGAGGTAGCCTGCTGATTTCCCCGAGTCTCAGCTGTAGTTGAGAGCTATGGGGGAGACTAAGGTAAGAACTGTAAGTAAACGAGTAAGCATGATAGGAGTGTTTTACTACTGGGCGCAGAAAAGGGAGGCATGGGTAGCAGTTGACTTGTTTGAGGTCACCCAGTGAGTGGCCTGGCAATGACTGGTCTTGGGGCTTGTATATACTGATGCTCAACCCAGTGGAAGGGAGGTGGGACCAGAAGGAGCAGGACAGAGAAACCCCATCTAGCCCTGCCATTTACTAGCCTGGAAAACTTGACCCTGCTGGTTTAAAAATACTCGTGTCTTCTACTCCACAGAAGTGTGTGTGTGGCCATAGGTCAAGAGCCTGTGTTCCTCAGAAGCTGTCCGTTTTGGAACCTGGGCCTGCTAATTAGGCTAGGCTGGCTGGACAGTCAGCCCCAGAGATACTTTCTTTGAATCCCTAGACCTGAGAGTAGAGGCATGCATGACCACGCCCACATTTTCACACAGGTGCTGAGGATCGAACTCAGGTCCTCACAGCAAACACTCTCACTGGCCTCTTGCCAGCTTACCACAGGGGTTCTGAGAAACAGGTGATGTCATGCAGCAAAGTGTTCAGTGTTAGCTCCACACACCTCTCTGTTTAGTTCCCACAAACAGCAAACCCATGAGGACCCAAGTCCAGAAAGTCATGAACACGAAGTGCAGGCAGTTGCGGTGGCTGGTTTATTCCTATAAACACTTGTTCTACAGTACGGTTCAGGGAATAAATAGAGGCACACAGCTATGATTTCCACCACAGTCCGCTGTTGAGGGAGATTTGAGGATAGGAGCTGGGGCTAGGGCTGGGACCTACGCTAACTGGAGACCTTGAGATGGTTTTGGCAGGAAGATCTGTCCCAGGCCCAAGGGCCAAGACTCTTGCTTAAAGAGTCATGAGTGAAATGGAGGCGCCAATGCCAGTCAGTTCACACTAGGATGGATCCAGGTCTTCTAACACCCAAGAGGCTGTGAGTCTGATCCACTGATGTTCTGGGAAGGAACTCTCAGTGCAAGCCTTCCCTGGGATTCAGGTCATTCATAGGAGGCCTGGATAGGTCTGCCCCTTGCCCTGGATTGATAATGAATACAGGTCATAGCTAAGCTATTCTTACACTAGTTTCTTATTTGGCTATTCTATGAGGGGCTCCTGTCTGACATCTAAGGGAGAGAGAGGCACAGATGGGGACTGGGATATCTGCTGTAAGTCAGGTAGGGAAGACAGTTAACTGTAAAGCTGAGGGAGAAGAAAGCCACGCTCTTACATTGAAGGGGAATAGAAGACAGAGAGCAGCCTGGAGCCAGGCCTCCAGTGCGGTGAATGAGGGGCAACACACAGGAAAGCTCTGTTCTGGGCTTCACAGAGCGGCTGTAGTCTTAGTCACCCGTCTTTTTCCTGATTTCTCCATGGCGGCACACAGGACTGGCCCTAAGTCGAAGCCAAGATCATCTGCCGTAATGAAGAGATTCTGTGTAGTTTGACAGCACACAGAAGGCCACAGCACTGGGTACCAAGGTGCTAGAAACGGAGTAACAGTAAGGGAGGCGGCCCCGTTCTTGAGCACAGGTCAGGGAAGGGCAGAACTGCTGCAGGGTTTCGGGGCCCAAATCCTCGGCGCTTTCCTGCGACTGAACTCCTGATTGGCAGGCGACAGAGCACCTCACGGGCTGTGGCGCCACAGTCACCACAGTCATTCCCATCTCATGGCCGGTTCGTTTGTCCACCTTGCCACCGCGCCGCACGCACGCGCACAAGGGATGTTCCCAGCTGTGCTCAAAGCTCCATCAGGCAGTGAGATTCCTGGCTGACTTGGAGGCGCTCTGCGCCCGCTGAACCACGGCAGAGCACTTCTCACGCCGCAGCAGCGTGTTGTTCTCGAACAGACCTTCATTGCGGGGTATTCCATGGGAGCCGTCAGGGAAAGTCAGCAAGCCTTTGAGGACAGAGAGAACGAGACGGCATTAACGTTTCAGGTCAGCTCGATGTGTAGAGGCTGAAGGAGAAGAAAGTGACAGACACGGGCACAACAGATTGCTGGAGAGTTTCAGAAGAATTAAGATTAAGGAGGAGTGCTTCCACCCACGTTACACTAAATTACCATCCTACTGAGGTGAAACTTACCAAAACCATCTACTCTGCCATTTTTAAATTCCCCTTCAAAGGTCATGTTGTCATAGCGAATGAAAACTCCGACGCCATTAAACTTGCCCTGGGCAAACTCCCCCTCATACCTGCAGAGACACCAAGATGGTAGTTAGCCTTTAGTGGGTGGGTTAGCTGTTCAGGGTAATGGAGGCAAGCAGTTGCGGGTGTGCGTGAGTCAAGGCGCAGACCAAAGCTCATTCCACCCATCCCAGAGCTCTGCCTGTGCGATTTACACCATTCCCCAGCAGAGAGGGCCCAGAAGGCATAATTGGAGAGACTTAATTCCAGGAAAAGAATCTAAGTGAACAGAGGTAAAGCAGAAAGTCACTCACCTCTTTGCCATATCCAATTTCGCATCTATTTGATTTAATGTATTTGCTTTGTTTAGAGATGAAGTGTTGCTACATAGCCCACATTGGCATCAAATTCAAAATACTCTTGCCTCTGTCTCCCTAGTGCTGGGATTACAGACATATGCCACCATGCCTGAGTTTTGCGTCTATTTTAAAATAATAAGGTCTGGCAAGATGGCTTAGTAGGCAAAATAAACCTGTCTCCAAGCCCAATGACCTGTGTTAAATCCTGGGGACCCACATGGTGAAGAGGAAAACAGACTCCTCTGACCTTCACATGTGGTGTGGTACACCCTCTACAAATAAAAAAAATTAAATAAAAAATCAAAGTCATCAATAAGAGAACTGCCCGCCCCTTGCCTGTTTTCTTTAGGGCCTGCCTGTGCAAGCTCAGGGCTGAACAGACAGTCTCTAGTGCCCCACATTTTTATCAGTCTCGCTAGTTCACAGCCTGAGAAAGGAATGACCTAATACTTACCTTGAGCCATCTGAGAAGGTCAGTACCCCAAAGCCATTAAAGAGCCCATTCTCAAAGTGACCCAGGTAGGTGCCACCATCTGCAAACATCAGTTGACCAAAACCATGTCTCCGGCCTGGGCAAGGAGAAGGACAGGGATTAGGTTGGAATGGGGCAGCTTCAGGGTCCCTTCTCACTGGCTTAGCAGCCTATACTCTCCATAGCCTTACTCACAAAACACTGCCCTTTGCCTGAGCGTGGAAAGGCCGTCTCCTTGGGCATAGGCCTGACCTCGGTGTGAACTGCTCTTGGCCTCTGTGAGCGTGGAAAGCCCGTCTCCTTGGGCAGTTTCTTGGCTTGCTAGAACCGAACCTAGGAGCTCTAAAGTGTCCAGGCTGAGTTTCCAAACTGAACCATTAAACTGCTTCTGGTACAGTTTCTAACATAGTTCACAGCTCCAAAGAATTTTGCTATCCCTAAGAATAGATCACTTCTAAGTGTAAAAAGCTGCCCGAGGGAACTCAAAGCAAGGAGTGTCACTTGCTCTTGATTGTCTTCACCCGTTTCCAGGTCTTCCTTAACTTCTGAAGGCTCATGGCAAAGAAGTCATTGCAGTGAATCCTCAACTTTAATTTGCACCCAAATGAATTCATTTGCTCTCCCCACATAAGACAACAGATAGTGTTAAACACATATAAGACAACAGACTGTGTTAAAGCACTATCGATCCAGGAAGTGAGAAGACGGAACTCATTTCCCAATCCTTCATTAAGCCCTGAAATAAAGGACAGGTGCGATGTGGAGCTGCGTCCTGCAGCGAGGGATGAAGATCCGTGAAGTAGGCTGCCCCGGGGCCCAGCTCACCCTCCTTCCACTCGCCACGGTATTCCTCCCCACTGGAGTACGTAAAGGAACCTTTCGTCAGCGTCATGGTGGTTGCTGACAGGAGGAAAGGATGACACCTGTGAGAAACAGAGAAGCCAGTGTCACCCACGGCAGAGGACCTGAGGCTGAGCTCTGGTAAGAGCATACTACCTCGGGTATATTTAACAGAAAGCCCTCCTCGACACCCACCACCACCTCACCCCTGCTTCTCTAAGTTTTCAGCCAGTTCCTGCTTCCTGTGACCTGGGATGGAAATAGAAGCTCAATCTGCAAATATTTCCTTGATGTCTACCATGAGTTCCGATGTATAAAACAGTCTCTCCCCTCAGTGAAGTTATAACATGGTTGGTGAAACACCAAACTATCCCAGAGACAATGTAATTCCATTAACTCAGACGGCAGATATCAGCAAGTACAGGGGTAAGCAGCCCTCACCTGAACCATGGCTGTAATCCCAGCGCTTGGGAAGCAGAGGCAGGGATCATGTGTTCAAAGTCATCCTTAGCCACATGAAACAGTCTCAAAATAAATAAATAGGTGTAGTAGAAGGCTGCTTGTTTGTCTCCCGGCTGCCCAGACTACCGAAATAACCACACAGAAACTGTATTAAGTCACTCACTGCTTGGCCTATTAGCTCTAACTTCTTATTGGCTAGCTTTTACATCTTAATTTAACCCATTTCCATTATTTTATATTTTACCACAAGGCTCGTGGCCTACTGACAAGGTTCCAGCATGTCTGTCTCAGGTGGCTCCATGGCTTCTCCCTGACTCTGCCTCCTTTCTTCCAACATTCAGTTTAGTTTTCCCTGCCTAGCTCTACTCTACCCTATCACAGGCCTTAGACAGTTTCTTTATTAACCAATGGTATTCACAGCATACAGAGGGGAATCCCACATCAAATAAGAAAAAAGGATAAAACAAAAATAAGCAGTAAAGAAAAAAAAAAAGAGCAACAAAGAGATAACAAGAAGTTGGTTTGACCTGGTGGTGGCGGTGCACGCCTTTAACCCCAGCACTTGGGAGGCAGAAGCAGGCGGATCTCTGTGAGTTCAAGGCCAGCCTGGTCTACAAGAGCTAGTTCCAGGACATGCTCCAAAGCTACAGAGAAACCGTGTCTTGAAAAACAAAACAAAAACAAAAACAAAAACAAACAAAAAAAAGCTGGTCTGACTAGAGAAAACAGCTTATTTAGGGAGCAATAGATACATTGACACCTTAAGGTTGCTTTTGTTTTCTCCTTGAGATAGGGTTTCTCTGTGTAGCCCTGACTGTACTGGAACTCTCTCTGTAGACCAGGCTGGCCTTGAACTCAGAGAGATCTATCTGCCTCTGTCTCTCAAGTGCTGGGATTAAAGGTGTACGCCACCACTGCCTGGCTATCTTGAGTTTTTAAAGAACTTCAAAGATGTAACACAAACTCCTTTATAATACAGATGAAGAAACAAAAGCACAGAATGGTTAAAAAGTTTTTTGGTGGTGCTGGGGAGATGGCTCAGTAGCTAAGAGCATTTGTTGCTCTTGCAGAGGACCCAGGTTTCATTCCGAGCCTCACATGGTATTTTACAACCATCCAAACTTCGTTTCCAGGGGATTCAAAACAACCTTCTGACTTCCATAGGTACCAGGCAAGCACATGGTGCATATATGTATCAGCAGGCAAATATTTATACACACACACACACAAAAAAAAAAATCTAAAAATTTTGTTGCTGGCTAAGTAGGAACAAGCACACGACCCTCCATGATGATGCTGGCCCTCTTTCCTTTATGCTGAGCTTTTAAGTCAGACCAGTTCAGGGTGCTCTCTGGAAGCTACAGTCTGGCAGCGGGGGTGGGATGGACTTGTGAAACAAGGATGAATGTGACAGCAGGAGGGGCTGGAGCAGCAGAGTGCAGCCAGAGGAGCCTGCGAAGAAGGGGTCAATGTCCTCCTACCAAGAGGCAGACTTGTCTTAGTCTGGGCTAGCTGTGTGCATTTACTTGGTTAATGGAGTGTTATGAAAGATAATAACACAGACCTATAAATGCAGAGGTTTGAGAAGCCCCAGCCTTGCCCTTGTGCTGTAAGAAGACCTGCTCTGCTTCTAGCGCATGGGTTCAGACTAGTAGTCTAGATGAGGACAGACCATGTGGAACAATTGTCCTGGCTGACCGCAGAAATATGAACTCAGCAGGACTGAGAGGGCTGCCCTAAGAGCCTGGCCCCATGGCAATGACTCACATTTTTACTGGGCAAAGAAATAATAGTTGTTCCAAGTCACTCTGTTTTAGAAGTGTGTGTTACTGGGCGGTGGTGGCACATGCCTTTAATCCCAGCACTCGGGAGGCAGAGGCAGGCGGATCTCTGTGAGTTCGAGGCCAGCCTGGTCTACAAGAGCTAGTTCTAGGACAGGCTCCAAAGCTTCAGAGAAACCCTGTCTTGAAAAACCAAAAAAAAAAAAAAAAAAAAGTATGTTATCACCCAATAAAAACTGACATATTCATAAGAATGGATGATTCAGAAAGCATGCTAGGGTGAATATATCATAGAAAAGAAGCCACACCAATAGCGTTGGGGACTAGCACTCAGGAACCTCTACTTTTAGTAAGTACGTTGTGAGTTCCCACTGAAAGCCTGTGGACTCTGACTGCACCACAGGGAGACACTGAACACTGTGACTGCAAAGTCTCCATGGGAACAGTCAATATGCAGTCTCGCTCGCAGGCGCCTGCCTGATGCCAGCAGGACAAGTGCATTTCTTCTTCAGAACACAGGGACTGGATCCTGGATCTAGTGCACAGAACTGGAGAGGACCCTTAAATGCTTGTGGGCCTAGTGCCAGTGACCAGTGTTCTTTCAAGTCACAAAGAAACCGAAACTCTTATCATCAGTCCAGTATCAGAGCAGGCTTGGGTAGAGGTCAGAGCAGCGTCTCAGCAAATACAACATTAATGAGAGGAAGAGAAGAAGTGTTCCATAAGAAAGTCAAGAGAAAACTCTTTACAGGAGAGCTAAGGTATTCTGAGAGCTGTAGGTCATCAGTAGCTCTTTCTAGAACTAAATGAATTAATGGCAGTCACAGTCAAAGGATGGCACAAACTGTAAATATGCTGGGCAAGTGTCACGTCTTCCATCCCAGCTTTCTGGAGGAGCAGGCTAGCCAGGGCAATGTATGGGAACTTGTTTCAAACAAAACAAAACAGAACAAAATAAAAACCCCAAATCTGAAGAGCTGTGTGTGTGTGCGCGTGTGTGTGTGCACGCGCGTGCGCACGAGAAAGGGGGGAGTATTTGGTATTCTGAGACAGGGTCTCTTAATGAAGTCTTGGATTGCCTGGAACTTGCTATGTAGACCAGGCTGGCTTTGCATTCAGAGAGATCCTCCTGCCTCTGCCTCCTGAATACTGGGTATATGACATGTACTACCAAGCTTGGCTGTAGAACTGTATCTTTGACTAGATTTTATAACTGTACTGTAATGATAAAATCTGTCACTAGACCTAGATCTTAAGATAAGGGCATTGTCTTTAGGTGTTTAGCAGTAGTTAACCAATCCCTCTTCACTTGAGCTTTGGTGAATTACTGCAGTGAGGTTTAAGGAGTGGGAACACAGGACTCCAGAGGAACAATACTTTTGTGCCTACTTACTTTTCCTAAAAGATACATGGAACTTCCAGAGTGGTATCTCACCTTGTTCCACAGGGATCCAGAAAGGGGAAAAAATATTTGAGGATTTGTTGGATAATATTTATATTTTAGGTACGGTTTTTTTGTTTGTTTGTTTGTTTTTTGTTTGTTTTTGGAGACAGGGTTTCTCTGTAGCTTTGGAGCCTGTCCTGAAACTAGCTCTTGTAGACCAGGCTGGACTCGAACTCACAGAGATCTGCCTGCTTCTGCCTCCCAAGTGCTGGAATTAAAGGTGTGTGCCACCACCGCCCGGCTCAGGTGCGTTACTTTTGTTTATGCTGCATTTGATTAACTGTGAAGCTGTGATTCTTTGCCTGTCTAAAACACCTGATGCTCCTAATAAAGAGCTGAATGGCCAATAGCACGGCAGTAACAAGGATAGGCGGGACTAGCAAGCAGAGAGTATAAATAAAAGGAGAACTCTGGGAGCAAGAGAATGAGAAGAGAACAAGGACAGGAAGACATCAGGGGTCAGCCACCCAGCTACCCAGCAAGCCATGGAGAAAGAAGTAAAGAAATAGAGAAAAAAGGTAGTCTGGATAATATAAATTAAGAAAAGCTGGCCAGAAACAAACCAAGCTAAGGCCAGATATTCATAACTAAGAATACACCTGTGTGTCTGATTTATTTAGGAGCTGGGTGGTGCCCCCCCCCAAAAAAAGAGTCCAAAGAGCTTTTTTTTTTTTTTCTTTTGGTTTTTCGAGACAGGATTTTTCTGTAGCTTTGGAGCCCGTCCTGGAACTAGCTCTTGAAGCCCAGGCTGGTCTCGAACTCACAGAGATCCACCTGCCTCTGCCTCCCGAGTTCTGGGATTAAAGGTGTGTGCCACCACCGCCTGGCTCCAAGGAGCTTTTTCACACAACAAGGATTATCTATGGACAAAGTACTAGCCATGATCTTAAGTTGCAAATCTCTCTTTTTTGTTATGCTGCTAGCTCTTGGGCCAATATCTTAAATATTTTAAGGAAGGTGATAAAATTTGAGATTTTATTTTTAAAAGAGTCTATCTATCTATCTATCTATCTATCTATCTATCTACCTATCTATCAGTGCTCTATCTGTATATTTGCCTGCAGGACAGAAGAGACCTTGGATCCCATTATAGACGGTGGTGAGCCACCACGTGGTTGGTGGAAATTGAACTTCAGACCTCTGGAAGAGCAGCCAGTGTTCTTAACTGCTAAGCCATCAGTCTAGCTCCTGAAATTTATCTTTATTGCCAAATGTGGTAAAGCACTTTTTAAAAGGGCTTTAAATTTATGTATATGTGTGTGAACCAGCATGAGTGTATGTATACTACATGTACACAGGAGCCCATGGAGGCCAAAAGAGGGCTTTATGTCCCTTGGAACTGGAGTTACAGACTGCATTTTCATTTTCTAAAGTCGTTTGCAAAGTCTCCCTAAATTTGACCAGACTTGGACTGCTTTAAATACACCATCATGGACATGATATTTATCATAACTGTTCATTCTGCTCATTGCTAGACCCATATCCTGAGTTTGATCCCTGAACCCACATGGCGGGAGGAGAGAATTGACTCCAGCAGGTTGTCCTCTGACTTCCACAAGCAAAGCATGGCATGTACGCATACACGGAAATACGTAAGAAAATACATAACAAAAATGTTATTTAAAAACATATATATGCTATCCGGAGGTTCCCAAGCTAGTTGTAGGTCATGTGCTGTTGCTCCGGTTGGCATTCTCAGTTTTCAATCATCTTAGCTCAGGCAGGCACCAAGCATCGGTGAAGCAGATGTCAAATAATTTCAGCTCCCAGACACTGAATCCCATCCAATCTGAGAAACTATGGAATAAAGAGAAGCCATCTCCATGATGTCAGGCCCAGATCCCTGGCCCATAGGATCTGGGAGTATCATGGGGTAATTTTAAGGTGCCAAGTTTGGGGTTAATTTGTTGTTGAGTGATAGCAAACTGTACACCATCTGTCAGATGCCTCTGTCCATTCTGTGCTATTTTGCAAGAGTATATTTCATCCATTTCCATTTCCTTTTGATCTAGAGAGATATAAGTTCAGAAGTTATTCGTCAAAACCACGTCCAGTCTCAAGAAGCACATCAGAAGTGCTAATAAAAAGGAACATGTGTAGAATTCATGGGTCTCAGGCTATAGCAGAATACATTTGGCTAGAAATGGCTACATGTGTCCAAATAGTTGTTATTGTCACTCCCTGGGACAGTGTTTGAATTTTAACTTGGGAGTTTTGTAACTATCCGTGATAATTAAAAGTCAGCTGGACAGCCACAAGGCCAAGAAGGAATGTCACCAGTAACCATGATTATCCATAGTTATTGAGACAAATCTAGTTTAATAAAGTGTATCCAGTACTAATGAAGATGGAAAAGCCCAACACTTTAATAAGGGATACAGATCAGTGTTTATATTACTTGTCATATCTTGTGGAAGGGAGTAGATGCCCTAGGCTTAGATATGCACAGGGAATCCTCTCACAAACCAAGATGGTTCATATTTCTACAGACACTTACCCTTTCTGCACTCATGATGGACAAGCTGCAAAAGAGCAGGCCAAACATAACCTAAAATTACTATTCTGTTTCTGGAATCCACTATCCTATTACTTTGCAAAAAAGAGCATAGCCTTTGCTATATTATTTTTTTACTTCCACAGACATTTCCAGACAGAACTCTAAGACAGTGATGAGAAACTGCTTTCATTTCTTTTGTCAAAGTGCTTTAAATTTGTGTCTATGTGTGTGAAACTGCATGAATGTATGCGTACTATGTGATGCAAGGGACCATGGAAGCCAAAAGAGGGCTTTATAACCCTCTGGAACTGCAGTTACAGGTGGCTGTGAGCCACCATGTGGGTGCTGGGGACTGAATCCTAGCTCTCTGCAGGAGCTGTAAACACTCTTCCCTGCTGAGTCATCTCTCCAGCCTCTCATTCCTTTCTCTTTTTTTAAAAAAACGAAGCTTACTAAAGAACATTTATGTATTCACAGTAACTTTTATCTAAATTAAGAAGTTTTGTTTGTTTGTTTGTTTGTTTTTTGAAAGAGGGTCTCTTTACGTAGTCAAGATTAACCTGGAACTCAGGCTGGCCTTGAACTCAAGAGATGTGTTGAGTTCCTGCTCCGCCAAGTCCAGCTTAAATTAAGAAGTTTTGTTTGTTTGTTTGTTTTTCAAGACAGGGTTTCACTGTAGCTTTAGAGCCTGTCCTGGAACTAGCTCTTGTAGACCAGGCCGGCCTCGAACTCACAGAGATCCACCTGCCTCTGCCTCCCAAGTGCTGGGATTAAAGGTGTGTGCCACCACTGCCCAGCTAAATTAAGAAGTTTTAAAACAGCTGGGCAGTGGTGGCACACACCTCTAATCTCAGCACTCAGAGAGGCAGAGGCAGGTGGATCTCTGAGTTCTAAGGCCAGCCTGGTCTACAGAGCTCATGCCAGGAAGGACAGGCTCCAAAGCTACACAGAGAAATCCTGTCTTGAAAAACCAATAAAAAAAAAAGTTTTAAAACTAACAGCAATTCCTTCCCCAACCTAAGAATATTTATTTCCCAGTTAGAGACGATTTGTTTGGAAGCAGCCTTTAACTACCCACACATCTCCAAACTGTTGCCAAAGTCACAGGTAGGCAGCCTTACAAAAGTTTTTTTAGTTATTATAAAGAAAGCAACCATGGGTTTTTAGAGCCTTAAGAAGAAAGGAAACTGTGATGAACAAAGATTAGGAAATTAGGAATACTGTTTTAAACGAAAATGAAATAATTAGGTTTTTAAATTTATAATTCTAATTTCCCTTCAATCTGGGAAGTAAGCAAAGCATTGTTAGTGTAAACAGGTCTTATGCAGAAAGAATGTGGGATAGTTAGATTCAAGAAGGTGAGAAGAGTAGACTGGTACCAAAAAGGTTTTTAAAAAGATGATGGGGAGTGATGGGCTCTCGGGAGTAATAGTGTCAGAACACTATTCTGTGTCAAGAGAAAGGAGGATGCCTGGGCCGGGCTCTAATACAGCGAAGTTACTCTGTTTGGTCCCTAAGCAGTTCGTGGATGCTGGATTGCAGAGGTAATACCCAGCAAGTAACTGAAACAACCCATTCCTCAGGCCTGTATGTGGGTCGTTTTCCTACCTGTGGCACAGACGCGCCCCAGATCAAACAAAGCCCTAGACCTTCACCAGGCAACCCAGTCTCCCGCTGCATTTTCTTTTTTTTCCATTTCAGCCTGGCTCCATACTTTTTGGGGTCGGCTCCCACCCCACAGGCTCTTCAGCTCTCACAGATCTGGAATTCCCTCCAGAAACAGCCCGGCACACCCCTCTCCATAACCAGTGCCTTGTGTTCTCCGGGGCTACGATCTCCAAACCCAGGTTTGGGTCCCCACCCGAGGCTACCTTCCGGTCAGTACAGCCCGGACAGAGGCGCGCGCACCAGCCCGGGTCACATGCTTAAAGCCTCAGTCCCCACTTTGTGGCCCACGCTCCCGCGTCCTCCTCCCACCCGCCCCGCGGGCCAACCTGAGCTTGGCCTCTTGGGGACGCCGTCACGCCCCGATGCGGCGCGGGGCTCCAGCGGCGAAGATCTTTGCTCCTCTCGGCTGGCCACTGACACCTTCCCCTCCGCCACCTCCACTCGCCTCGGTCCCACTGGGCGCCGCCATCCCTGACGGCCGCACTGGGCACAATTCCCGCTGTTCATTGGCTGTTACCTAGGCAACCGCGAGCAACGCCATTCCCCATTGGTCCAGTTTTCTTCCGTGCCATCTTTGTGAGGGGGCGAGTGTTTTGGGAGCCTGGGCCAAAAATCTGAAAGAGGGGTGGGGCTGAGCCTTCTGTCCCATCTCGATGAGACCAAGAGAAAAGGAGAACCCAAGTTTCATCTCTCTAGAGACTTCCAGGCAGAAACTTTAATCCCAAATAAGGTCGAATGTGTGTCCAAAGTGGCCACCAGCTCAAGAGGTTCTGATCATTATATTCATAAACAGCTCCACCGCCAAGTATAAAGAGAGAACCTACATCCAGCTTTAGAAGCTCAGCTTTATAATTAGCAAGGCCCTGCACTTCTGCACGCACAAGGACTTACGTCCCGTATCCTTTGTATTTAAATATATTGCCATTATTGGAGCAAGTCTTCCCAGAAACTGTTCCCAAATATCCGTGAAGTCATGTTTGTTTACTGAACTGTGTGCGTGCAGCATGGTGTCAAGTTCTACCGAGCTTGGGAAAGCTTCTCTAGTGGGACTAATTACATATTATAAGACAAAGCAAATTGCTTCAGAATGCTTTTTGGATTGGAATTTCTTCATCCACAGTTTAGAAAAATGATAATGATGACAATAATAATGGGTTTTCAGGACTCGTATGAGAACACAATGAAAAAGGGACAGTTGTTGGAAGATATTTTTAAAAGATTTGGATTCTGGACTGGGGAGATGGTTCAATGGTTAAGAGCACTGGCTGCTCTTCCAGAGGACCTGGGTTCCCATCACCCACATGACAGCTCACAACTGTAACTCCAGTTTTAAGGGATCCTAAACCCTCATACAGACATACATGCAGGCAAAACACCAATACACATAAAAATAAAATAAATCATTAAAAACAATATTTTAAAAAAGATTTGGATTCTGTGTTTAAATTCTATCTCCACTACTAATATTATATGTTTCTGAGTCACTTATTAAGTTCTCTAGCCTATAAACTGAGGTTAGACCAATAGATTTAATATGGCACTAACACTCACTTGGTAATATAAGCTAACCTGTGGAATCAGTTGTAGAGTAAACTGCAATCATTGAGAAAAGGAGTGTAAGGAAAGGGAACTTATTAGAATTCATGTTTGAAAACACGAAGAAATTAGATAAAATCATAGATAGTATGAGGCCAAATCCTGGAAGGACCTATAAATTACAGGAAGTTTATAACGATGTAGTTTCTTTGATCAGCAAGATGGCTTGTTAGGTATAGGCGAAACTTTGTCTCCTTAGGACGCAGCATCTAACATCATAGGAGTTATAATGGTAGTTAAATGAGTTCATCCATGTAAAACATCTAAAACAATACCCAGTACATACTTACCACTGGGGAAGTGCTAGCTCTCCACACATATTAGGACAGGCTCCAACATGCTTAAGTAAAAGGGCAATCAAGTTCTAAGAGGGAAATAAGAAATAAAGCCTGAGGGGACTTCTATAGAGAAAACTCAGAATAACACAGAGAACTTCTCTTGCCCATGATTTTAAGCCCACAAGCTCAGTGGGATGGAGGATACCACACATCATTTTCATGGTTCTGAGTACACAGGAAGCAGATGTCACTGCATTGGGTATGATTGAAGTGCCAATGGAACTCTATGTAGATCTTTGATCAGTATGGTTCTTTGGTTTTTTGTTGTGCTGGGGGTTGGACATGGGGTCTTTTATATGGTAATCGAACAAGCTACTACTGAGCTATTCTCTCAGGCCTAGAGGGATTCATTTGAAAAAAAATAAGTACAAGACATTCCCATACATACAACCAAACAATAGTTCTTTCGATTCAGTACTTCTGGTGAGTTGGAGAAATAGTTTGACTCAAGAAAGTAGGATTATGGGTGCAAGGTGTGATGGCTCAGCAGGTAGATACTTGCCACCAAGCCTGACAACCTGAGTTTGATCCCTGGAACTCACATAATAGAAGGTGAGAACCAGTTACTGTCCTCTGACCTCCACACATGCACACACATGACATACACACAAAATTAGATAAACAAAATATTACGGCATGATTACAAAATATTGGGGATTATGTGGTTGGTCATTTTCTGTGAAAACTCTTTGTTCTACTGGCTGGTGGCTCTGAGAAGAAAAACAAAAATAATGCTAACAATAATCCCAGCAGCAACGAAAGGGGAACATCTGTGGAGGGCTATTTAGGTCCTGAGTACAATGTTAGATGTGTCACTTACAGAGTCTTTTCTTAAATCAAGTGAAGTAAGGGCAATTTTTCCCATTTTATAGATGAGGAGTTTCAAAAATTACCTTCTTAAAAATTTCGAATCGTTTAGAGAACAGAGTTTAAGCTCAAATGTCTCTGATATCCAAACCCATGTTTCTATGTATTAATTCTACACTTTAACTTTATTAATTATTGCTATTATTATCGTGTATGTGTGTGTGTGTGTGTGTGTGTGTGTGTGTGTGTAGTGTTTATATACCTATTTGAGTCTGTGCACTCATGCACATATGAATGTGGCCAGTCTAGCCAAATCAGTGAGCTTCAGGTTCAGTGAGGGTGTCAGATCCCTGGAGCTGGAGTTCTAGGTGGTTGTGAGCCACCTGATCTAAGTGCTGGAAACTGAATTCCATTCCTCTTCGAGCGGCAAGTGCTCTTAACTGTTGATCCATCCTTGCAGCATCCATTCTCCACTCAGTGTCTGGGTTTGGAGTGGAATTGATGTAGACTGTTGTGTGAGATGTTTTATTCTTTTTTTTTTTTTTTTTTTTTGTTTTTCGAGACAGGGTTTCTCTGTGGCTTTGGAGCCTGTCCTGGAACTAGCTCTTGTAGACCAGGTTGGCCTCGAACTCACAGAGATCCGCCTGCCTCTGCCTCCCGAGTGCTGGGATTAAAGGTGTGCTCCACCACCACCCTGCGAGATGTTTTATTCTTTTGGCTTTTTGGAGGGCCCACCATCTAGCTCCCAAATAAATAACACACGGAGGCTTATTTTTAGTTATGAGTGCCTGGCCTTAGCTTTGCTTGTTTCTAGCCAGCTTTTATTTTCTTAAATTAACCATCTACTTTTTCTTTCTGGACTTTTATCTTTCTTCTGTATATCTTACTTTCTTTCTTACTCCATGGCTTGCTGGATGGGTGGCTGGCCCCTAGCATCCTCCTCTCTTGTTCTCTTGCTGTTCCTTTGCTCCTCTTTTTCCTCGTTTCTCCTTCCATTTATACTCTCTGCCTGCCAGCCCCACCTTTCCTTGCTCCTGCCTCACTATCGATCGGCTGTTCAGCTCTTTATTAGACCATCACATGTTTTAGATAGGCAAAGAATCACAGCTTCACAGGGTTAAACAGATGCAGCATAAAAAAAGTAACACACCTTAAAATAATTTTCTACAACAGAGGCGTCTGATGTGGAGTTTGCACCACCACACACCCCTGACCTCCTACCAAGGTCTTTCCTCCAAGGCTCTTGGTATCCTTCATATGCCCTCTGCTGCTTCCCCTCAGCCAAGCAGGCTGTCCTAATTAAGATTTAGCCTTCTTCCTCTTTCAACAATGCCTTATGTGTGCGGCGTTTCTTTCCTTTCTTTCTTCTCCCGTCAGTGATCCAGTTTCTTCCTTTAGGAGCTGGCTGTTAGTACAGGCGCTGGATACAGTTTTCGCTCACTCTCCAGCCTATTTTCAAGTCTATAAACTATTTATCTGTGGCTGTCTCCGGAGCTGGAGTTCTAGGTGGTTGTGAGCCACCTGATCTAAGTGCTGGAAACTGAATTCCATTCCTCTTCGAGCGGCAAGTGTTTATTCAGAGTGAGGACAGAGGAATTTCTTCTTCCTTTTACTAATGAAAACAAACGAGCACCAACTGTGTCTAGACATTGACGTGAATAAAGTCATGAACTTTTTATTTTCAAGGGATCAAAGCTTTCCTCAATGATCAGGTAAAGCATTGAATCATTGGCTCAGACACTTTGTAAATTGCAAGAGGGTTGGGATTTTTAAGTTATTGAGATAGCATGGGGTGAGTGGGGCACCTTCATCGTTGTCTTCTCAATTCTTTCTGCTTAGTGACACAAAAATGGCATTTTGCAATTTCACAGCCAGTTCATCTTGGCACTCAATTAACAAGTGACTTAAGAAAGGAGCTATTAGGAAAGCGTCCGACAACCTGGCTGCCAATTGGAAGCTGGGGCGGGGCTAAGGGCAGAGGGCGTGTCTGACCCGAGTTTGTCTCGTGGAACATGCGCAGTCTTCACAGAAGGTGACGCGAAAGCTGTGGAGGCCGTGATTGCGTAGGCGCAGGTTCTGATTGGCCCTTGTCCCCAGCGCAAGGGGCCGTGCCTACGCGTCGCCAAGTAAACAGGGCAGGCTGGGGGCGGGGCTACGGCGGTACCGCGCTCTGGTTGGCCAGGCGGGAGGTGGGGAGTGCCGCGGATTGGTCGCGGCCGCGAGCTCGCTGGTGTGGAGCGCGCCGGGTCCCCGAGCCGGCGGCCTGAGGGATGGACGAGACGAGCCCGCTAGTGTCCCCCGAGCGGGCCCAACCCCCAGAGTACACTTTCCCATCGGGCTCGGGAGCTCACTTTCCGCAGGTACCCGGGGGCGCGGTCCGCGTGGCGGCGGCCGGCTCCGGCCCGTCTCCGCCGTGCTCGCCCGGCCACGACCGGGAGCGGCAGCCTCTGCTGGACCGGGCCCGGGGCGCGGCGGCGCAGGGCCAGAACCACACGGTGGCGGCGCAGGCCCAGGCCCTGGCCGCCCAGGCGGCCGCGGCAGCGCACGCTGTTCAGACGCACCGCGAGCGGAACGACTTCCCGGAGGACCCCGAGTTCGAGGTGGTGGTGCGGCAGGCCGAGGTGGCCATCGAGTGCTGCATCTATCCCGAGCGCATCTACCAGGGCTCCAGCGGAAGCTACTTCGTCAAAGACTCTCAGGGGGTGAGCGTGGGGGCGCGGGCGTAGCGGGGACTGCGCCCCGGGACCGGGGAGAAGGGAAATCGAAAGGGTGCAGGAGAGAAACTTCAGCGTCAGCACTCTCCGGCCGTATGGGGGATGCTTCTGGGGACTAGATATGAGGAAACCTCTCTGCGTGAAGAAATCAATCAGAACCTTTTTGATGGGGAAGCGTGAGCGGAAAGTGAAAAGAGGAAACTGACCAGATACCGGGCAGAGATGTGCTGACCGATCCTGCTTTCCAGTCGGTCCCTTAGATTCAAACTACTGGGACAAGCATCCGGCCATTGCCTCCAGATTCGGGGCCTTAGGCTTATTCTCGTTCATATTTTATTTATTTTTCTTACGTTGGCCCAAAGCAGTGCTTCCCTGTTCTGTGGGTCAGTTGACCCATCACGGCTCTGAGGATTTAATTCCAGCCTCTGTGTTTTGGGGTTATCTGTGCGCCCGGGATCCCAAGTTTCTTACTGACAGTCATTGGTGACAGCGTGGGTGGACTCATCAGTGCCATCTGTCCTAGTTATTGCTCAGTTCTGGGAAAAGGTTCGCATCGTTGCTTATGGTTCCTCGGTTTAGAACGTGGAGCTTTAAATACAGGAGCCTGTCTCCTGCCCTTTAATTTCTTCCAAACCCATCAGCAGTTTGCTTAGCTAAGGCAGAGTTTTGCTGACCTTAATTTTGTCCCCTGCTTGTGTACTGGGGGTATGGAAATAGGATAACATGGCATGAGATGACCAGGGCAGTTGAGAAGTGGCTTTATCCTTTTGAGAACTTAATAAGAATTTAAAAATTTGGACACAGATCAGACCAGAGCTATTAGAGGACTAGTAGGTCAAGAAATGTCTGGTCTTACCTGTTGACTTTTTCAAATGTGCCAAAATGGTTTATTATTTATTTATTTATTTTAAATTTTTAAATTTATTTATGTATACAGTATTCTGCCTGCATATATGCTTGCATGCCAAAAGAGGGCACTAGATCTCATTACTGATGGCTGTGAGCCACCATGTGGTTGCTGGGAATTGAACTCAGGACCTTTGGAAGAGCAGGCAGTGCTCTTAACCACTGAGCCATCTCTCCAGCCCCCCAAAATGGTTTATTTTTAAAATGTACTGTTGTATGTATTAAAATAATGGGTGTTAAAATTACCTCAAAATTCCCTTGCACCCCCGCCCCCCTCATAGGGTTTCTCTGTGTAGCTTTGGCTGTTCTGGAACTCACTCTGTAGACCAGGCTGGACCTGAGCTCAGAGTTCTGCCTGCTTCTGTCTCCCAAGTACTGGGATTAAAAGCAAGTGTCACCACTATGAAGTTGGTCTCTTGTATTTTTTTGTGTGAATTTTTAAATTTTTCTTTTAAAATTTAGAACTTTATGCATATTGGTACTTTGTCTGCATTTATGTGTCTGTGTACCATGTGCATACCTGATGTTGGGATAGGCCAGAAGGGGTGTTGGATCCCCTAGAACTGGAGTTGTAGATGCTTGTGAGCTGTCTTGTGGGTATTGAGGATTGAACCCTGGGTCCTCTAGAAGAGCAGCCAGTGCTCTTAGCTTTTGATCCATCACTCCAGCCCCCATGTTGTCTCTTTAGATGGGTAGCATGCTGTTGTATGTCTAAGTGGCCAGGAAGGGCTGTAATTGCAGCTCTTGACAAACAGTTCATTGACTAATCTATTCACCCAGAGAGTTGTCCCTGAGATTACCAAAATGTGAGAGTAATTCTGTCGATTGTGTTTGTATAAACTGGACTGGAGAAAGCTTTGAGAATATGCAGCTCCATGATTCAGCTCCCAGCACAACAAAACAAGTCAGCAAGGTTTTTCTCTTTTTTGAGGGGGACGGACGGGCGACGGCACGACACAGAATGCACTTTAAGGTAGTAGTTGTGTTTGGGGGCAGGTGGGTAATGGTTAGCATGTTGCTAGATCTTTTCATAGCCATAGTAAGATTTTTTTTTCTCATTTAGATGTATGTCAGTGCCGGGTGGTGTTGCCACACATTTAATCCCAGCATTTGGGAGGCAGAAGCAGGTGGATCTCTGAGTTCTGCTAGTCTGGTCTTTAGAGTGAGATCCAGGACAGCCAGGACTGTTAAACAGAGAAACACTGTCTCGAAAAACCATTAAAAAAAAAAAAAAAGAAAAAGAAATATGTCAGATTAGCTAGGAAATGATCTAATGCTTTGATAGGTGGGATCTGTCACTTCTGTCACCTCAGTACATACACAAAGGCCAGACCATAGGCCGGGGTCTTTTGTTCCTGTTGTGTTGTTTTTGGTGGTGTTCAGGAGCCCAGTCTCTTAATTTCCTGGCCACTATTCTCTGTTAGAGGTAAAAATCTACACATAGATGTCCCCCCAAAATTATCAATATGATTCATCTGTTCCCATTGAAAATGTGGTTTAGGATAGGGGCCACTTCCTAAATGCTTGTGGGGGAGGATAGACTGGCCCACAGACACACTGTAGTTGGTATTTTCACCTTAGACTCTGTACCAAAGGCATTTATTTAATTAATTAATGCTTAAATAGTGCTTACCTTATGCCAGTACTGTTTTTAAGTGCTTTATGAATGCTAACACTCATTCCCCATAACCCTTAGAAGTTGGTACTGTTTTATCTCCACAGGTGACATTGATTTGCACAAGGTCCCTTCCCTAGTAAGGCAGGCTTCTTGGCTCCCGAGGTCTGACTCCTGGAAGTCAGGCATCTGAACTCATGGTTTCTCTTTTTAGCTTTGCTGTTGGTTAGTATTGGACTTGCCTATGTGTGACGGATATTTTAAAATAGTAATGACAAAAGAAAAAGGTGTATTTATCTTAAATGTAAAGGAAGTCTCTAGGCTTCTCAGAACCAGCATTGCTCTTTACTTCAATCCCAGATTCAGCTGTCCTTAGCATGTGGCCTACGCTGCATCTTCTAAAATGGCTATTCAAGTTTACTTGCTTGTCAGCCATTGGAAGAAGGGAGAGAAAGAATGTGTCTCCACCCTTTTGGGCCCTTCCTACAAGTTGCACCAGATTTCTCTGCCTACATCCTGTTGTCCAGAACATAGTGGTAGTAGTTAGTTTCTGAGAGTTGTCTTTATCTTGCCTACAAGATAAATTAGATGTCTTATGTTAGGCAGAAGGGTAAACAGGAGGACCAGTAGTGTGTGCAATAACTACTTTTGGAACAATCTGAAATATCTTTCTAATATTTTAAAATTAATTTTTTGTTGTTTGTTTTTGAGACAAGATCTCATTATGTAGACCTGGCTGGCTTGGAACTCACTATGTTGACCCAGCCTCGTTGTGGCTAGAATTAAAGGTGTACAGCACCATGCCCAGCCTATTTTAATTTTAATTTATTTTATATATGAGTATGTCTGCATGTTAGTATGCCACTTGTGTGGGTTCCCAGGGAGATCAGAAGTAGGTATTGGTTGCCCCGGAACCAGGGCTGCAGGCAGGTGGGAGCCACTTGATGTGGGTGCTGGAAATTGTGCTCAGGCACTCCAGAAGAGCAGCAAGTACTCCAGCTTGTTCTGAGAGATTCTTCACTATGTCAGCCTTGATTGCACTTCCCAGTTTATGGTAGTTTCTGCCACAGGATGATCAAGTTAGGACCTGGAACAGTAAAATGGAAAATGCTAGATTAGAAGTTGTCATGGTGATGTGTACTCACATTACCCCTCCTCATTTTACATCCTTGGTGCTTCAGATCTCATGTTCACTCAGCTCCAGAGGTATTTCCTGAGCATTACTCCTCTACGGTCTTCATATTCCCATGTGGTTTAACTAGTTAAAGAAGATTAATGAGCCAGGCATGGTGGTGCAGGCCTATAACCCCAACCCTTAGGAGGCAGAGGCAGGCGGAGCTGTGAATCTCAGATCAGCCTGATTTATATAATGCTTTCCGGGACAGCCAGAGCTACATAGTAAAGTAAGACCCTGTTCCCCAGGGCATGGGGTGAAATGAGATATCACACATTAAAGCCCCAGGTAGTTCCTAGTACTTAGCAGGTACATAGTCAAGAGTTTTCGCCATTTTGCTCTTTTATCTTTTTTTCTCTTTTTAAACAGGCCCAGGCTAACCTCAGTCTAGCTATTTAGCTGAGAATGACTTTGTACCCTTGATTCTCCTGCCTGCACCTCCTGAGTTCCTAGGATTACAGGTGTGTTCCTTCATGACTGGCTTCGTTTTGTCCTCTTTTACAGTTTTATACCTATTGACCTCTATAGTAAGCTTTCTTGGATACATGGTGTTATATAAGGCAGAAGTAGTGTAATTTTGATATGATATTCTCATAACCACTGAGAATAGCAATTCATTAACTAATGCTCTTTAGTCTTTGCATAAAATTACCAATTGTAATCCACATATTCTAGGAACTTTATATCATATCAGTGATTTTCAACTTTAAAAATACATAAATGTATGTAAATTATATATACTTTTATACATATATATGCATTTCATTTCTTTGATTGATTGAATTTGGAGACAGGATCTCACTGTGTAGCCCTGCCAGACCTGGAATTTTTTGTCCCAGGCTGGCCTTTAACTCAGAGATCCATCTGCCTCTGCCTTGCTGGGATTAAAGGTCTTCATCACCACTTCATCTTGTTTTTAATCTATTTATCTTTTTTAAGGCAGGGGCCTACTGTTTAGGCCTGGTTGGCCTGGAACTCAACAGTGATTGACCACCTCTGCCTCCTGAATGCTGGGATTGAAGGTGTACACCTCCATGCCCTGCCTATGTTATTTTTTTAAATCTGTTTACTTAGTGTATGTGTGCATATGCCTCTAAAAATAGCATTTTTAAAAGGCTTTCTTATTTGTATGTACAGAAGAAAGTATTCAACATATAAATATTTGAAAAACAGCAAAAGATGTCATTTTCATGAGAAAATGTCGATGTATGTGAAATTGGGACCAGTCATACAGCGAAGCCCGATGGCCTGAGTCAGTTCCCCAGGACCAGTGCAGTAGGGTAAAACCGGCTTCCTCAGGTTCTCTACTGACACCCATCCAGAAGAATTCTCACATCCTTCCACTTGGTTAAGAACCATATTGATAGCCATCTCCAAATCTTAAGGAGCAAAACACTTAAACGATATAATGAATGCTCTCTATCCTGGATGTAGGTCATGAGATTTTAAGCTTTATCTGCCGTCTGGTATAAGGATCTATTGCATGCCCAAGTTCTGAGTAAAATAGTTTGCATGCACAGTCATTCTTAGAGTATGGCCCAGGGCTCACTGAACATTTCTTTTGAGGGCTTAGGGATGAGTATGTTCATAATAACTTTAGGCTTTGTTTATCTGCTCTTAGTCTCATTTCCCTTTGTGTGTAGAGCAGAGATTTGTGTGAAGAGGTATGAAAAGTCAATGGTCTTCTATCAATTCAGATATTACATATTTTTGCAAAAACTTTTGAAAATGGTTATTTTCATAAAACTTTGGTTACTATGTAGCACCACCACACCTGTATTGTTTTGTTTATGTGGAGGGTCCTCGGCATTGTTTCCCAGGTTGGCCTCGTACCCCAGGGCTCCAGTCTTTCTGGTGGGTAGTTGGGGCTGCAAATATGTGACACTTTGCCTTTTCAGTGATCTCTTTATCACATTCTTATGCTTGTCACTGCTGGTTAGTTAGCCATCTGAAACTTAGGTTCCAGTAATTGGTTGTGAGTTCTGACACCAACTAGTAAGAAGTCTTTTGGTTCTTTGTAGTGGTATATTATTTGTATTTTGATAAATAAATCTTAAGTGAAGACCAAAAGCAAAACTAAAGCCACTAGGCAATGGTGACATATACCTTTAATCCAAGGATTTAGAGGCAGGTGGATCTCTGTGAGTTCAAGGCCACCCTGGGTTCCACAAGACCAGTGCAGAAACAAATCCAGGTAGTGGTGGCCTACACCTTTAATCCCAGTTCTAGGAAGTCACATGCCTTTAATCTCAGCACTAGAGGGAATGTAAAATGGGAGGGAGAGAGGCTCTTACTGCTTAGTCTATAGTCATTCAGCCTGGGTAGAGGTAGCACTTCCCTTGTTGCTTGGCTGCTTTGCTTTTCTGGTTTTCGGGTTGAACCCCAATTCTGTCTCTGGGTTTTTATTATTCTTGCTACATTTGGCACCCAACGTGCCACAGTTCTTGGTGCAGTTCTGTTTTTATTCACAGACTACTACTATTTCAGGTTTCTGTGCATTATTCTTCATTAAACAGGGAGATTAGTAAGTGGCCATTAAGAAAAACTGCTTTTAAAATCAGCACCAAACTGATACATTCTGGGTGTAACAGAGGAATTGACTATCTAGGGAGAGAAATGATGAGGAAAGCCAGTCGCTTCCTTAGCTAAATACTGGCATTTAAATTTGAATGCTTTTGAGAGTATTCTTGATTTGTCAGTGACATAGTTCACTATATGCAGTTATCATGTCTTTGGAAATTAGGGCAGAGGCTGTTTTGTGTCTGTTGAGGAAACTACCTCATGCATGCACAAAATAGGTCCTAGTCATTCTAGCAGAACTTAACTGCACTGACGTCTGTTCTTAGTCCTAGTCTCTCTCTGAATGTCCTTCTAGCTTTCCATTCTTCTCCTGTTTCATCCCCTCAATTATTCAATCCAGACAGTATTCTCCAATGAAGCCCCTGTGTGACTGAGGTAGCCATACTTTTTTATTCTTTTGAAGAGCCAATTCATGCTCTCCTAATAGTGGGAGAAAATTGAGGAGCCTGACAGGTCAGTACATAAATGACACTTGTCTGCAGCTTGGCCTTCAAGTTCTGCTTTCTTTAAGTGGAAGAATTTAATTTATTCCTGGTACTTCTCAGCCCTCCCTGGTATCTGGAATATCTCCACACACACACACACACACACACCCCGACTGGAGGCTGCATGCTGCAAGCTACACTGGTGAGGAGTTTGTTTCAGCAGTCTTAGCAGCCCTGCTCACAGCTGAGAGCCTGTGGCTGCTGCTCTGCTTTCCAGAGACTGTTCAGGATGAGCACAGAGACTGGCACGCCACTCTGGATAAGAAAGTAATTCCAGGGCTGGAGAGATGGCTTAGCGGTTAAGAGCATTGCCTGCTCTTCCAAAGGTCCTGAGTTCAATTCCCAGCAACCACATGGTGGCTCACAAACATCCGTAATGAGGTCTGGTGCCCTCTTCTGGCCTTCAGGGATACACACAGACAGAATATTGTATACATAATAAATAAATAAATATTAAAAAAAAAGAAAGTAATTCCATGCTGGGGTGTGGTTTCATCGCTGGGGAGGCAGAGGCAGGCAGATCTTTGTGAGTTCAACTAGTTTGGTCTATATAATAAGTTATAGGCCAGCCAGGGCTACATAGTGAGACTGTGTCTTTAAATAAAAAGTAATTACAAATACTTATAATATGGTTTATATTTTACTTTTACCAATAAATGAGTTTGATTTTAAGAATAAATTTATTCTTTTTGGAATTAAAAAGAGAGTTCTGGGTTTCTCTTGCCTTTTCAAATCCTTGCAAGGAGATTTTTAAAGGTCTGACTTCAAGACTTAACTGGTTCTTGTTAGAGATGGGTTGAGTAAGTTCACAGGTACTCAACTAACGGAGGCAGATGGGTACGTGTTGTCTGTTGTCACCTACTCTAACTGAGGAAATTATGACCCAGACAACCTGGGTTGGCTGTGAGTTAAGGGAAGAAGGAAAAGAGTAACGAGATGAATCCCTTGGTTAGCATATCTGCTTTTCTTCCTTAGAATCACCAGTTTGGGTTCTGGAAGGAATAAGATAAATAAGTCCAGAGGGCCTAAGGTTCTGTGAAAGAAGACATTCAGAGTCTAGACATGGTGGAGCACACCTTTAATCCCAGCACTCGAGAGGTAGAGGAGGTCAGAAGGTCTGTACAGCTGAGTTCCAAGCCAGCCAGGGATACACAGTAAGAACCTGTCTCTACAGATAAAGCCAGAAAAACAGATTCAATTACTTTAGAATAGAGAAAATGAATTGTGGGTTCTTTTCTCTTAAACCTTTGCCTATCAGAATTTGAGAACCCCAATTCTAATCACATTCTTTTTCCTGCTATATTTTTTGTTTTCTCTTTAGATTATAATCTAATGATTATAGTCATTAGATTGTGTTTCTTAAACTTTTCTTTCAGTTTTGTTAACTGAAAACTAGTAGGAGAAATGGGTCACTGCTAACAATTTTCTTAACCTCATTCTGTAATACTTATGTCCTTTTTTTTTTTCTTCTTGGCTATACTGAAGGCCTGCAAGTCCAGCAATATCCTGCTTCCACCCATTTTGGAACTGATGTTAGAGGCATTTGCAGGGATGCTCAACTTGCTACTTGCTTCTTGGGTACCGGGACCTAAGTTCTGATCCTCATAGTTGCAAAGCAAGTGCTCTTAACTGCTGAGCCATCTCTCCATCTCTGAGTCTTTCTGTAATTGATAGCAATGACAGTATATACACATACACACACCCTGGAAGTTGGAGTTTGATGGTACTAAGTTTGTGACATACTATAATAAAGAAAACTGTTAATGAGATAAATGGGACAGAGAGAGGTTCTTACAAAAAATATATAATCAATTATAAGTTAATGTTTCATTTTTGGGGAAAGGGTTAATTTGGGGCCATTCATATATAGTGAGTTATATCCTTTTAGAGAGGACAAAGCCGTGCTGTATTAGCATAGAATTGTTGCCTATCAAGATGTGTTAGCGAGCCAGGTGGTGGTGTGCATCTTCAATCCCAGTACTCGGAAGGCAGAGGAAGGCGGATCTCTGTGAATTTGAGGCCAGCCTGGTGTACAAAGCAAGTTCCAGTATAGCCAGAACTGTTGCACAGAGAAACCCTGTCACAAAAAAAAAAAAGAAAGAAAAAAGAAAAAAATGTATTACCAAGTTGGCTTCTGGGTTTTGCTCCTAGGAACATACAAACTCAATTTACTTTGAAGCACAGTTGCTTTAGAGGTTAAAAATGGGGAAAACAAAGGAGTGAAGCAAGAAGAATGGGTGTCTTGCTGTCTTTAGCCATAGCTCTTTCTAGCAGCCTATCTCCACTGAGTCAAAGACCTCGTAATGCTAAGTATGCTCAGGTACTCCAGGCTTCCAAGTCACCTCCTCTGTCTTCTTTTTCTTTTGACTATGTAGAAGATCGTTGCTGTCTTCAAACCCAAGAATGAAGAGCCATACGGGCAACTTAATCCTAAATGGACCAAGTGGCTACAGAAGTTGTGTTGTCCATGCTGCTTTGGCCGTGACTGCCTTGTCCTCAACCAGGGTTATCTCTCAGAGGCAGGGGCTAGCTTGGTGGACCAAAAACTGGAACTCAACATTGTACCCCGTACAAAGGTCAGTGACCCATTTCTGGGATCTTTAGTGCTTTGCTAAAGGTGTGCTGAGCCCTGATCTCTATTAGTGGGACAGTGGGTCCAGGGAGGTTTTGTTTAAATCTGGAATACTCAGTCTTTTGGGGGTGGGTGGTAGGAATGGGCTTACAATTTGATCATCTTTAAGGACACATATACATATTATATACAATCTTAGGAATCTCACAGGTGCCTTATATATATTTATGGGCTTCCTTGGTCTTTGTATCCTGGCAATCAAAAGCTGGCTATAAACCTAGGTACTTTTGCTGCTCATTCACAAAGACTTCTGGAACAAGATTTAGGTACACAGTTTCTCAGTTTTTTTTCTTTCCTTCCTTCTCTCACTTTTCTTCTTTTTTTTTTTTTTAGTAAGAAAATTCTGTGTGTGTATATCAACATGTGTGTATTGTGCTCCTGTGTGCAGATGCCAACAAAGGCCAGAAGGCATTAGATTCTCTGGAACTGGAATTACAGGTGGTTCTGAGTCTCCTCATATGGGTGCTAGGAACTGAACTCTACTCTTGCAAGAGCAGCAAATGCTTTTAACCACTGAGCCATGTCTCCAGTCCCTCTTTCTTTTTAAGGGACAAGATCTTGTCATGTTGTCCAAATGAGTTCTAAACACAGTATTCTCTTGTGATCCACCTCCCAAGTACCTGAGTCTGTAGAGTGTTCCACCATGCCTGCCTTATGCAAGGTTTGGTAAAGAGAATTTGGTTGGGCTTAGGGTTAGAGTGAAATGTCTGTCTCAACTCCCTGCAGAGTACTACCGTGGAATTTCCCTCCCCCACCTTCATGCTGTGGAATCCTGGGCTTGTCTGAGTATATCAGAATAGAGGTCCTGGATTTGGTATGTTAGCTCAGTGCTAGAACACTTAACTCAGCATATGCAAGGCCTGGGGTTCAGTTCACAACACCACAAGGAAGGAAGGAAAAGGGAGGGTGGGAGGGGAGAGGAGGAAAGAGAAGGAAAGAACCGGTTCTAGACAAATTCTCATGGTGTAGATTGACACATCTCTTGTGTGTGTTGTTAGTTGAGACTCTTATAAAGAGTTGGACCTTTCCCAACTCTTTCCTCTTTGAAACAGTGCTTGATACATACTTGATTTCACATGACTTCAGGGAATTTACTGATACTAGTTTAAGAACATCTTGTGTGATCATTATTTCTTCAGAATCTGGTCCCTCACCTGAAATCCTCTTAGATCAGGACCATCCTAGACTCTGGAACCTTTTACATATTCCCTGCTCAGTGTTCTATAATTTCCTCTCTTTGCTAGGCAAATAGCACAGAGCCACAACTGTTTCCTGGTTTACTCTACTGGTGCTTCCAGGGTGCAGTGCCTGAGGGTCAGAGGCTTGGGTTTGAATTCTACTCAGTAACTTTGTCTCCTATTGGAGATAATCTTGTATGTAACCCAGGCTGCCTTAAACTTGTGCTCTTTCCACCTCAGCTTCCTGAGTGCTGAGATCAAGGCACTGGCCTCTGTAGCTTTTTATTTGTGTGAGCCATGGGCAAAGCAGTGAATCCCTTAATGTATTTTCAGTGTCCTCCCTGTAAAACTAGAGTTAGGCATAGTTATTATTTAGTAGAGTGATTATCAAGATTACACAAGGTAATCTATATAAAACACATAACCTAGTGCCTGGCATAATGTAAATATTCTATCCATATTGTGTTTTCTTTTAAATATCTTTAGTAGTTCTTTTTAAAAAATATTTATTATGTATACAATATTCTGTCTGCACATATGCCTGCAGGCAGAAGAGGGCACCAGACCTCATTACAGATGATTGTGAGCCACCATGTGGTTGCTGGGAATTGAACTCAGGACCTTTGGAAGAGCAGGCAATGCTCTTAACTGCTGAGCCATCTCTCCAGCCCTCTTCAGTTTTTGAGAATTATGTAATTCTCATTTTTCTCTTCCCTATTCGCCCTCTGTTCTTTTTCAAATTCATGACCTTTTTGTCTTTATTTGTGTGTGTATGTGTGTGTTTCTAAGTATATAAAACATGTTCAGTCTGTATGTATGATGTTATTTTAATATATGTTTTCAGGGCTATCCATTTAATATTGGATAACCAATTGTTGTGCTCTTCCCTGGGAAAGGCTATTTTCTGTTGCTTTCAGTATTTCCTAGTTGTCTATAGTTCTTTGTCCATGGAGGCCTCATCTGCTTTCCCCCTCCATGTTAGCATGTTTGTCTGTGGTGGTCTTGTTCAGCTCATGCTTAGGCAACCATGTTGGTGAGACTTCACAGCTGTAGCTTCTGACATTTTTAGAAGACAATCTAACAGCAAGCTCCCTATTCTTCTGGTTCTTTCAGTCTTTCCACTCCCTTGTCCACAACGACCTGTGAGCCTTGGGTGTAAGCGTTGCAATGTATCTAGGTGTATTAGTTGAGACTGTTCCACATGTCAGCATTTTGATCAATTGTATTCTGTAATGGTCTCTGTCTGTGGTAAAGATAAGTTTGTTTGATGAGGGGTCTTGCGGTGTTTTTATAACTGTTTCAATCATTAGATACCCCTACAGCTCCCTCTCTAGAGAACATTAGTGAGTTCTGAGAATCTCTAGCTTCAGTGTCAACACTTCTCTTCCAGGAGGCTGAGATGAGACAACTTCTCAAGTTTAAATTCAGCTGCTGGAGAATATAAGAGGAATCTCTTCCTTTTGCTGCCTGCCCTATTCTTGTGACAGGATTCTATCCAGTTGATTAGAGTATCTGTCACTATGGAAACAGAGCTCACATTGTGAAGGTGCTTCAAATAGTAAAGTTGTGATTCTCATTCACTGGCTGTTTTGCTTCTTGTTCCTGTGAGGAACAAGTAGTGAGAGTGTCATTAGTCATACAGGGAACAGTGCTGTGCTGGGAAGAGCAGTTGCAAATAAACCTGATAGCAGGGAAAGATGCTTTACAGCTTGAACAAGCTGGGGTTTCCAAGTGGAAACTGGAAAAATAGCGTTTTCTTTCTTTTTTTTTTTTGCTTCTGTTTTTCTAGACAGGGTTTCTCTGTATAATAACTATGTCTGTCCTGGAACTGTAGACCAGGCAGGCCTTGAACTCACAGAGATCCACCTGCTTCTGCCTCTCAAGTGCTGGGATTAAAGACATGTGCACCACTGTCCGGCAGAAAAATAGCTTTAAGAAAACACTCCTCCCTTTTATTTCTACGTTTATTTGTTAGATAGATAGATAGATAGATAGATAGATAGATAGATAGATAGATAGATAGATAGTAGGGAGCACATATTCCAAGACTCACACGTGGAAATCAGGGGACAACTTGTGGAAGTTGATGCTTTCTCTACAGTTATATGTTCTGGGGACCAAACTCAGGTTGTCAGGCTTGGTGGCAAGAACCCTTACCCACTGGGCTGTCTCACCAGCTCTTTTTCTTTTCTTTGTTGCTTTTTTTCTTCCCTCTCCTCTCTTTTTCTCCCTCCCTTCCTTTCCTCCTCTTCCCGTTCTTTCCCCCTCCTCCCTTTCTTTCCCCTCCTCTCCCCCCTTCCCGTTCTCTTTCCCCTTTCATTTCCTTTCCTCCCCTTTCCCATTTGAGACCAGATCTTAATCTAGCTCATCCTGGCCAGGAACTGACCATGTAGACTAGACTGGCTTCAACTTTGTGTGGAACTTCCTGCCCTTGCCTCTTAAATGCTGAGATCACAGACATGTATTCCCATGCCTGAGTCATCCATATCACGAGGGTATGAGTTTGTTACATGGTGTGGCTCTGCCATCCTAGAGCCCTTCCTTTATAGCTTCACAGACTAAGGAAATGCGAACTGAAAGAACTATGGGAGGTTCTGGAGGCTTGGCTCAGAAGTGATATATATACATCATTTTATCAGCATTCTGTTATTCAAAATTAGCCATGTTGACTACCCTGAACCATGCTTTCTCTTCCCTGAAAGAGGAGCTGTATTACTATCATCCAGCTGTTCTCTGCCATGGTGGTCTTCTTTCTTAAACTTAACTCTAACCTAAATACCTTTTCTCTCTCTGTTGTAGGTAGTATACCTGGCCAGCGAAACCTTCAACTACAGTGCCATTGACCGAGTAAAGTCCAGGGGCAAGCGGCTTGCACTAGAAAAAGTGCCAAAAGTTGGGCAGCGGTTTAACCGCATCGGGCTACCACCAAAGGTATAGATTGTCCCTGTGTGACTTAACAAAGTTGATGGTCTGTGGTGGCATAATCACTTAAGAGGGGGAAACAGGTATATACAGGCTTGAATTGGGCATGTAAATGACCTGCCCTGAGGCAGAGATCTCAGGGTTGGAAATAGTTCTCCCGGGAATGTAGACCTGATAGTCCTCATTGTATTCCTCTCAAGTCTAGACCATTTGGATAGGCTTCTTCAACTTGGGTGGATGAATCTCTCCCACTCCCTTTCTCCTGTACTTATAAGGAAATTAAGGCATGATACTTGTAGAAACATTCCTTTTCTTTGATATGAACTCCACAGGGCCTTTGTGGGTCTCTGGCTTTGTCCTGGAGTCTTTAATTTGTCCTCTACAGAAATGATTTTGTTCCTTCCATTGGGTTGCAGGTCGGGTCATTCCAACTCTTTGTTGAAGGCTACAAAGATGCAGACTATTGGCTGCGACGTTTTGAAGCAGAGCCTCTCCCTGAGAACACCAACCGACAACTACTGTTACAGTTTGAGCGGCTAGTGGTGCTGGACTACATCATCCGCAATACTGGTGAGCAGCCTCGGGTGCTCCCATGCTTCGCGCCAGACTCCTGAGGATTGAGGGGGCCTGGAAGTCTGTCGGAACCAGAGTCTGTAGGAACCCTGTGAGAATGGTGATTTCCTGTGTTCGAATGGGTATGCCTATTTAAAGAGGATATGGCAGACCAATTTTCTGGGTTAAATTTTGTCCAGATATAGCGACTACAAGTTATTAGAGGTAGTTACCTGGCTTTTCCAAAACACTGTGAAAAGTACGTTCATTCTTGATTCCTAGTCATTCTTAGAGATTGAATAAGGTAGTATTATCTTTTTATGACCTTTCGAAAAAGATTCTTGAATCATTGCTTTTCTTTTGGTTTTTTTGTTTGTTTGTTTGTTTTTGAAACAAGGTTTTTCTATGAATCCTTGGCTGTCCTGAGATTCTCTATATAGAATAGGCAGGCCTTGAACTCACAGAGATCCACCTGCCTCTGTGTTGCCAAGTGGTGGGATTAGATGGGCCATGACTCCTGGAATTTTTTTTTTTTCTCTTAAATGTACTGGTGAACTTGAATTCATTAGATCTGACCAAATCAACATGTAGCAGGGAATTTTTGATTACTAATCAATCTCCTTAGGAGATTTTCTGATTCTTTGTGGTTTAATCATGGTAGGTTTTGTGTGTCTAGGACTTTTTCCATATCCTCTAGGTCATTGGTGTCATAAAATTATTTTTAGTGTTAAATTCTTTTTATTTTTATAGAATTGTTGATTATATTTGTTTTTTCATTTTTGAGTTTTTTTTAAATTTTTGTCTTTTTCCACCTAGCTAATGGTTTGTCCCTTTTGTTGTTGATGTTTGCTTGTGTGTTTTGGGTTTTTGAAACAGGGTTGCTGGCCTCAATCTCACCAAGATCCTCTCTGCATCTGTCACCTGAGTGCCGTGCCTAAAGGCATGTGCCACCACGGGTAACTGATGGTCTTAAAGAGTAGCGTTTGGTGTCTGTCATTCTTTCTCTGTGTTTTGTTGATCCTCTGTTCAGTGTGCTTCTGCTCCAGTGTTACACCTTCTGTCTAGTGGCTTTTGGTTCATTTTGTTCTTCTTTCTACTTATGCAAGATATAAGGTGAAGCTGTTGATTTGTAAGTTTTCTAATTTTGCAGTGTAAACATTTATTGCTATAAATCTATCACTAAATACTGTGCTGTTATGTTCTGTACATTTTGAAATGAAAATGAATGGAATTTATGCCCTGGCAATGCTGAAGAATGCATGGACAGTCTGTAAATGGCGGTTCTGTTGTCCAGATTGTTTTTCATGGTCTAAGTTGTTGAGGATGACTGACCAGGTCTCTTCCTTAAGAGGGCACCAGATCTCATTACAGATGGTTGTGAGCCACCACGTGGTTGCTGGGAATTGAACTCAGGACCTCTGGAAGAGCAGGCAGTGCTTTTAACTGCTGAGCCATCTCTCCAATCTCCCCTGCACATTTTGGTAATGTGTATATTTGTTTCCATTGTCTCTTAAGCTTTTCTTAGTTGCCATTGTGATTTCTTCTTTCATCCATTGGTTATGCAATTTTGCAAATTTTCTATTTTTCTTTTTTTGCCATGTGGGGAGTGGCGGAGGGGTTGGAGAGACAAGGGCAGGCGTTTGTGTGTATGGAGAGACCTTGTAGCCCAGGCTATTCTGGAACTTATGATGTTGCTCAAACTAGTCTAGAACTCATTGCACTATTTCTACATTTCTGGAATGCATGCATGATGAGCTCCTGTGCCCAGCTTTCCAGTTTTCTATTTGCTGTTGCTTGGTTACTAACTTTATAGTTTTTTTATTATTCATAGTTTGCTTCCTGTTTTTTCTGTTATCCGTGGTTAACTGATGTGAAAGTATTAAATGGGAAGGTCCAGAAATAAATAATGCATAAGTTTTATATAACTAAAAAAAAAAAAATCCACTCTGAGTAGCTTAGTTTCTTGCTGTCTCACCCAGGATGTGACTCATCCCTTTGTCCAGTATATCTGCACTGCAGAATGACCTGTCTGTCAGTTTTAGTGATCTTAGCTAGTCCCTCAGCTGTTGCCATAAGAATCGCTCATTTTGCTGAATAGTAGGTCCTAAATACAACACTAACAATTGAGACAGCCCGAAGAAAGCTGTGAGGTATTTCCGTTAAGTGAAAAGATAACTTTATCAAAGTGTGTATGTGAGGGGGAGAGGAAGACAGTATCCCTAGTTTGGCAGTCTGGCTTCAGGCATTCGCTGGGAGTCTTGGAACACACCCTTTTGGTTAAGGGGGAACTGTACTTTGATTGTTACCTATTTTTTCTTTTCTTTTCTTTTTTTAAGAGAGAGAAACTTCTTTGTTTATTTATTTATTTATTTATTATGTATACAATATTCTGTCTGCGTGTATGCCTGCAGGCCAGAACACGGCACCAGACCTCATTACAGATGGTTGTGAGCCACCATGTGGTTGCTGGGAATTGAACTCAGGACCTTTGGAAGAGTAGGCAGTGCTCTTAACCGCTGAGCCATCTCTCCAGCCCGTTACTTATTTCTTCTATTGACAGTCTGTGGCTTCCTATCTGACCATCCTGGAAATGTCTTACGTACAGTGAGAAGCAAGTGTTAGGAGAAGAGAGTTCTGTGTGTGTATGTATCTGTTAGACCTTGCCTGACAGGACTGGACTCTGCTATTCACATCCCTTTGAGGAATAATTAAAGTGAAAAAGGAAGCCAGAACACAATGTATGCAGTGCGGAAATTAGAAAACCAGGCATAGGCTGGGCATAGTGGCACCCGCCTTGAATCCCAGAATCTGGGAAGTAGGGGCAGACAGATCTCTGAGTTCAAGGCCAGCCTGTTCTACAGACTGAGTTCCAGGACAGTCAGGGCTATATAGAAACCCTATTTTGAAAAAACAAATAAATAAACAAATAATAGGCTGATCTTTGTCTCTGTATAGTTACTATGCTATGACGTTTTAAATAAAATTACTGGACAGTGTCTTATAAAACACTACTTCTTATTACCTAAATTGTCTCATGGAAAAAGTAGTTTTTATTTCATTTTAAAAGAGGGTCTCGCCGGGCAGTGGTGGCGCACGCCTTTAATCCCAGCACTCAGGAGGCAGAGGCAGGTAGATCTCTGTGAGTTCAAGGCCAGCCTGGTCTACAAGAGGTAGTTCCAGGACAGGCTCCAAAGCCACAGAGAAACCCTGTCTTGAAAAACTAAAAAAAAAAAAAAAAAAAAAAAAAAAGAGGGTCTCACAAGCCTCAAACTCAGAGATCTGCCTGCCTCTTCCTCCTGAGTGCTGAGGCTAAAGGTGTGCACCATTGTACCTCACCGAAGTTCATCAGTTAAAAAGTGATCTAAATAAGGTTCACATGCTACATTTGGTTAATGCCTCCCATAGTACCTTCAATTTTGGAAAAGTCCCACCAGCCTCCCATTTTTAATCTGTTGAAGCAACTGGGTATTTGTCCTGTAGAATCTTCATATTGACAGATTGAGTCTACTCCATTCCTCATATTTCTTTCAGATTGATGCTCGGTCTAAAGACTTGGTAAAAATTCAGGTTTAAGGTTTTTTGTTTGTTTTTCCTGGGTGGAGTTTCTCTATGTAGCCTTGAATTCACAGTGGCCTACTTCCACTGGGATTAAAGTTGTCTGCTACTACCACCAGGCTCAGGTTTGATTTTTCTTTTCTTTTTGTTTTTCTTTTTTTTTTCAAGACAGGTTTCTCTGTAGCTTTGGAGCCTGTCCTGGAACTAGCTCTTGTGGACCAGGCTGCCCTCGAACTCACAGAAATCCACCTGCCTCTGCCTCCTGAGTGCTGGGTTTAAAAGCGTGCGCCACCGCTGCCCGGCTCAGGTTTGAATTTTTAATAAACTTTATTTTGTCATAATTTTAGGTCAATTGAAGTACTATAAGAATAAAATTTAAAAATTCCTGTGGGGCTGGGTATAAGTGGTACAGCCTCTAGTCCTCACACTTGGAAGGCTCAAGTAGGAAGATTGCAAGTTCAAGACCAGCATGGGTGAGGTAGGATGCTGTCTCAAAAAAATAAAGTAATTCCTGGGCCAGCAAGATGACTCAGTGGATAAAGACACTTGCTGCTATGACAGCCTGAGTTTGTTCCCAGGACCTGTGTGTTAAATGTAATTGACTCCTGCAAGTTGTCCTCTGACCTCCGTATGTGTGCTATGACTCTTCCCTGATTTTGAAACAAAGTTTAAAGCTGGGCATGGTGGGGCATCTCTTTAATCTCAGCAGAGGTAGGCCGGGAGTTCCAGGGCAAGTTCTAGGACAGCCAGGACTACAGAGAAAGAAACCTCATCTTGGAAAACAAACAAACCAAACAAAAAAACCTGAAAACCAAACTTTTTGAGACTCAGTGTGTCTCTCCATGCAGCCTTGGCTGATCTAGAGCTTGCTGTGTAGACCAAGCTGGTCTCAAACTCACAGAGATCCTCCTGCCTCTGCCTCCTGAGTGCTGGGATTCAAGGTATGTACCACCACCGCCCGGCTGTAATTGTGTCCATTTTTTAAAAATACGCTTACTGCTGTGAGCTGGTGGCACACACCTTTAATCTCTACACACAGAAGGCAGAGACAGGCAGATCTCTGAGCTCAAGGCCAGCCTGGTCTACAGAGAGAATTCCAGGACAACCAGTGCTATGCAGAGAAACCCTGCCTGGACCCCAAGAAAGAAAGGCTTATCAGACTCAGTTATTTTCATCTTGACCAATTTTTTTGTTGTTTGTTTTGGGTGTGTGTATACGTGGATGACCTTTTCATAGCGTAGCCCATACTTATGGTTGATGTGAACCGGTTATCTTTCTGCCTCAGCCTCCTGAGTGACCCTCCTCGTCTTCCTCTTTTTTTTTTTTTTTTCCTATTGTTGTTGACAAGATCTCACCTTCTAGCCCTGCTTTCCTGGAACTTGCTATGTAGACAAGGCTGGGACTAGAAGAGATCATCCAAGTGCTGGGACTAAAGATGTGCTCCACCAACCCATGTGGCCTGAGTTCTAATTCCCAGGATTGTGATTTCTCAGTTCTTGAATTGCTACTTGGTTCTTTTTAAAATTTCTCTTGTTTTCTGCTGATATTTTAGTCTTGCCTTTAATTATTTTTCCCCCCCTGGTGTTTTTGAGACAGAGTCTTACTTACTTAGCCCAGGTTGACTTTGAACTCCTAATCTTCCTGCCTCCACTTCCTGAGAGCTGGTGTTGTAGGCACGTGTTACCTACCACTCCTGGCTGTTCCTTTTATCTTCTTGAAGATATTAAATATTTTACTTGGACATTAAAAAGTCTATGTAAGAAATCACCCTTGTTTGGTGGCTCTGTGTTGTTCTAGTGTTCTCATTTCTGTTTTTATTGTGTTGTTTTTGTCCCTGTGTACTTGGTTAGTCTGGTTGCCAGATGCTTTCTATCAGAAACTATACAGCTATTGGAAAGTTTTGGGTGATGGTTTAAAATCTGTCTGGGGTATAACGGTTATTCAGGGCCAGCACCTGAGTCACTAGCAGCCTAGGGTCACTTGAGCCTCATATGTTGGAGCTGGCTTGCTTCCAAGATGGGCTGCAAGTTTTCTCTCTTAAGAGTGAGCACACTATCCCCCTTCCCAGCCTTCTAGCCACCTCTTCCCGAATCAATTGGCAGCTGCAGTAGAAGAAAAAAGCCACAAGGGCTGGGTCCTCCCTGTGTCTCTTTCTCCTGGTCCCAGCTCTTAGATTCTTTTTTCCCTCCTTCCTTCCTTCTAAGGCAGTCTTGTGATAAATAAGATAGGCTGGTCTTGAATTTAAGATCCTCCCACCTTAGCCTTCTGAGTAGTGGGATTTTGACTCAAATTTTTTAATCTTGTTAAAATCACTAATGCCTTCCAGGGATTTTTAAATATTTTATCCACCTTGTAGTTGATCTTAGTTGGAGGTGGACCAAGTATCCCAAATGCTTAATCTATTATTTCTCAAATTAAATACATTGTTCATACTTATTTTGTTTCTGTTTACAGACCGAGGCAACGACAACTGGCTGATTAAATATGACTGTCCAATGGATAGTTCTAGCTGTCGGGTAAGAGGTTGGTCTTTATCTCAAAGAGGAGGGTGGGGAGGAGTAATCATTAAACAATAGAAACACAAAATAGAAATTTAGGTCACAAAAGTTCACAAAAGTCAGAGAAACACAGGTTTAAGTTAATACTTAGTGTAGTTTCTTTAGTGTGTGTTTTAAGCACACTGAGCATCCTGCTAAGTGATATTAATTGAAATGGCATCAGGAAGAGGAGCAACTAGAGCATACTCTATTCTTTGAGCTTCACACTGCACGGGAGCATAGTAAAGGTCTGAAAAATACTACATTAAACGAGTCTGTCTAATATTGTCTAACCCAGTGGTCCCTACCCGTTTAAGCCATGGGGTACATAAGTCTAGAAAAAGCTGCGTCAGTGCCTTTTTTCCTTTAAGTTTTTTCCCCTTTTAAGATTCATTTCATGTGTATCTAGAGGTCAGAAAAGTGCATCTGATCTACAGATGACTGTGTGCCACCACGTGGGTACTGGGAATCAAACCTATGTCCTCTAGGAAAGCAGCCAGTGCACTTAACCTCTGAGCTGTCTCTTCAGCCTCAATACCAGGAAATTCTGCGACTCCTGCTTCTGTGACAGCACTGGTAGAACTGGAGAAGACATGGCACCGAGTAGACATAGTGTCCCAGGTGCAGCCTGCAGAGCCTGCTCAGTCTTTACTCAGTTCCTGTCCTTTTGTTTTCTTTTTATTGTTTGTTTATTTATTTGAGGCAGAGTTTTTCCTTGTAACCCTGGCTGTTTTCAAACTTGCTCTGTAGACCAGGCTGGCCTTGAACTCAGAGATCTGCCTGCTTCTACCTCCTGAATGCTGGGATTAAAGGCACGCACCACTACCACCCATCCTAACCTTTTCATTCTTATGTATCACTGAGGCATGACTACCTTGTGTAGAAGCCAGCCACCTGTCATCTTGATTCTGTCTTCTCTGGAAAATGGGTATTTATCATCATTACCAGTAAAGTCATAGCTGAATTAAGGTCCACATTTAAAGGACCTTGGCTGGCTGGTACAGATTTTTTCTTTCCTTTTGTTATCCAGTTTCTCACTGTTTTACCCCAGAATGACTTACAACTCTGTTTGTTTTTTGTCATTTTCTCCTTCTTAGTAAGGACTCAGGCAAGTTCTGGGTAAATAAATGTACATGGCCCATGATGAGTCAGGGCTTCTAGCAGTGTATATGGTGCACACCTGTAACATCAGCACTCAGGAGACGGAGACCAACCTGAGCAACACAGTGAGACCTCTGTCTCTGGAAGTCGGGAAGGCTAAGAGGGAGAAGCTCCTGAGAACCTTGAGCAGACTGTAAATGAAGCAGATACCACGTCCAGAAAAAGAGTATGAAAACTGGTAGAGGTTAGATCTAAGTAAGCTGAAGGAGGGGCTGAGATGAGCTGTTTTATTTATTTGATTTTTTTTTGAGGCAGGGTTTCTCTGTATAGCCCTGGCTGTCCTGGAACTGTGTAGACCAAGCTAACTTTGAATTCACAGAGATCCTCTTGCTTCTGTCTCCCAAGTGCTGGGATTATTAAAGGCGTGTGCCACTACTGCCTGTCTCTTGCTGCTATTTTAAAGGGCCTGAGCTAGTCTTTCTTTGTTCTGCAGGACACAGATTGGGTGGTGGTGAAGGAGCCTGTTATCAAGGTGGCTGCCATAGACAATGGGCTAGCTTTCCCGCTGAAGCATCCTGACTCCTGGAGGGCATGTAAGTTTAAGAGCAAAGGACTGTGCTCTGGTTCATTGCTGTAGTAGGATTGGCCTAAGAATTAATGAAATACTGTAGCCTCAGGGCTTTTTACACATGGCCAGCAACATATGGTAACTGTTCCATCATATAAACTATTAGAATTTTTACCATTTATTTCCAGTGAAGGTATATGGGTAGTGAGAGAGTAGAAGCATAATGAGAGAGTAGAAGCATATGGGCTGGGTGTGTAGCATGTGCAAAGCCCTTGGGTTCCATCCCAATTTCTGCAAAGTAAATAATAAATAAGTCAGTATAAATAAGTTTTCTCATTTCTGCTTTGCATTCTTTTTGTAGTTGTTATTGTTGTTTTTGTTTTTGGAGACAGGGTTTCCCTGTGTAACAGCCCTGGATGGCCTCAAACTCAATCCACCTGCTTCTGCCTCCATAGTGCTGGGACTAAAGGTGTGCGCCACCACTACCTGGCCATTTTGCAATTTTAAACTCATCTTTTCATAAGTTATTTTATTTGGGTCTCTGCAGATAAATTGCTGTCAGTGTCCTGTCTTCCTTGATTGTACTCCATACCCCATTCTAATTGAGAATCTGAAAAGGAAAAGAAATGCCAGTAGGGAGTCACCAGCCCTTTTTGTAGCACCAGCCTTTGTTTTCAGGGTCATCTGAAAGTCCTGTGAGTAGTTGCATCTAGGTAGACCTGTTTGGGGGAAATCATGTGTCACCTGGAAAAGAGCTCTGGGTGTGACTTTTGAGTCCTGTGTTTACTAGTTGTGCAGTCTTAGGGTCAGCAGCACTTGGAGAGGGATTTTGTTGGTTTTCTGTTATGTATCAGGGAAGAATAATTTTCTCTTTGACAGACCGTGATAGAACACCCAGGGCGGATGTTCTGGCACCTGCTTTGCTTTGAGTCTATTCTCTTTTCAGATCCTTTTTACTGGGCCTGGTTGCCCCAGGCGAAGGTCCCATTCTCTCAGGAGATAAAAGATTTGATTCTTCCAAAGATTTCAGACCCTAACTTCGTCAAGGACTTGGAGGAGGACCTGTATGAACTCTTCAAGGTCAGCCCCGAGGAAAAAGGCGTCCTTCTGGTGTTTATAATTAGTTCTGAACAGCAGTGAAGGCTGTTGTTTCACACTTGTCTAACTTGAGTTAGCCAGAAGAGCAGGGTTACTGCGTACCAACTGGAGCTGGTTTGGAAGGATTGAAAGACCTGGTAGTTGCAGTGCTAGGATGATGTAACTCTGTTTGTAGAGTGCTTACTTAGCATACAGAAAGCCCTGGGTTCTATCTCCAGTACCACCTAGATTGTGTGTGGTGTAGCACTGAAGGGGGGGGGGCAGTTCAGGGTTCTAAGTGGCAGGAAATGACCCTAGTTACTTCCTAACCCACTGGTTTCTTGCAGTGTACTTAATAAACTACTCTTAGAAACTTAAGTGTGAGGAAAATTGGGTTCCTGAGAGGCATTCACATAGGTTCCATTATCCTCCTCTGCCTTTCTCCTACAGAAAGATCCTGGTTTCGACAGGGGCCAGTTCCATAAGCAGATCGCTGTCATGAGGGGCCAGGTAAGCCTGGGACATCAGATGTGTGCCATATATATTTGTGGCTCTGCCCTAAACTATAGAAGAGAAAAGGTAGTCTCTGCAATCCCCTGCCTCTTCCATAGTGTTGGTACCAACCACTGTTTGCTGACACACTTGCTGAAGGTTTAGCCCTATACTAGTTGCTGGGTGCATTATTGATAAATATAATGCAGCCTCAGTGGCTGAGAACTGGACTCTGAGCCAGGTCACCCCACCAGTTACAGGTTCTGTGATGCAAGTAGGATCTGAATTTCCTTGTTTATAAAATAGGGTAGTAACTGTACCTTCTTCTGTTGTGGACTTGTGCATGAGAGAATTCATGGTAAGCATTAAGAAGAAACACTGCTCGGCACATGATGAACATGCTGGTACTCGCTATGGTTATAAGTTTGTTCTTTGAGTTGCAAGCTGTATTATTCTCCCCATCTACTTCACCTTCAGCGGGAACTACAGAAACTCAGTATTGTCAAAACTCTGTAGGCCTGAGCATGGTGGTTCACATCCTTAATTCCAGCACTCAGGAGGATCTATGTGAATTTGAGGCTAGGGCTATGTAGTCAGATCCTATCTCAAAAACAGAACTGTGGAATATTTGTCTGTCATAAGTATGGCTTAAAGAGAGCTCAGCAGTGAAGGATACAATCTGATCAGAGTACCTGGTCTGAAGCCTGGCACTCCCATTTACTACCTATGAAATCCAAACCTCTTCTTCCCTTCATTTTTCTTTGTGTCATGTACTTGCTTCACAGGGTGTGTGTGTGTGTGCGTATACATATATATAATTAGACACATTATTTGAAATAGTTGGAGTAATGCCTGATGCGTAAAAGTACTCAACACATAATAACTAATTATGACTTTGTAAATAGAAAAGTCAGCTTCCTGAATCTTTTCCTTCTTTGAGATAGGTTGTTATATAGCCCAGACTGATCCTAAAGTTACCGTGTGGGCAACAGCGACCATGAACAATTGACCCTCCTGCCTCCATTTCCCACATGCTAGGATTGCAGGCTTTTGGCTCTAATTGTCTTACTAATTTTAGTCTTCAAAGCATACTTGTAAGGCTGTGGCAATGAGCTGTTTCTGAATTTCCCTTTTTATAACAAGAAGCAAGTATTAGGCATGAACAAAAGAATTTTTACAATCTTGAGGTAAAACTCAGATACAAATTGCCTTTTTTACAATTTCCATTAACAGTTTTTTTTTTAAGTTAAACTATTGTTTGTATTTAGCCCATTGTCTTCTTTTGGCACTTTCTGATGGTGCTTACCAAAGTTCTATATTCCCCTCATACTGCCAGTTTTGTGTAGCAGGGAAGGGTATGGGAAAATGCACAACCAAAAAGTCAGGCACATCCCGTCATTTAAAAGTTAACTCAGCTCATATCAGTTGCCAGTCATGAGTGGCAGGGGTGAGGGGGTGGGGGGTATCTAAAAGCTGACCCTCAGTTTGCAGAGGGACTCTGAATTTGCAGAGGGCTGCTTTAGCCTTTCAGACAGAGCTATAGGTTGTAAAGTAAATAACCCACTGTTAATAGTTAATCCTTAAGCTGCTGAGAAGGTTGCTGACAGCCTGCAAACTTATTTCTGGAATCTACATTTCTATATTTTTGTTTTGTTTTGTTTTGTTTTTCGAGACAGGGTTTCTCTGTGGCTTTGGAGCCTGTCCTGGAACTAGCTCTGTAGACCAGGCTGGCCTCGAACTCACAAAGATCTGCCCGCCTCTGCCTCCGAGTGCTGGGATTAAAGGCATGCACCACCACCGCCCGCCTCATTTCTATATTCTTATTCTTGGACTCCACCATTCATCTTTACTTGCAAGTGTTCCTTGCCATGAGTCATTAGTCTGTCTCAATGTCTCTGACTTCTGCTATCCCACTGAGAATGGGCTCTCAATGGGGTTCCTCTTGGATATCCTGTTGTTGTTCTGTGTGTGTCATGGAGATTCTGCAGTTTTGGATCTATAGGTTTGTTCCCTTCACGTGCTCCAGCAGTTCCTAGATGAGGTAGATGTTGGAGTGGGCTAACTCATAGCCCTGGTTCTGGGCGTGGAGAGTAGCTGGGCTGGTTAGCCTGCCAGCTCTCCCTCATTGTCACTGCCTGGGTGAGTGCTCCAGCCTTTAGCTCACGCAGTGCAGCCTGCAGCAGGGAGTGGAGCCAGTTCTGCTCCCGGGGCCTCAGGTCTGGGCCACCCACACTCACACTGGTGTTTTGCCCAGGCGAGGTACAGGCCCTCTCTCCTTTTTGCTGTAGGGGGCTTGTGTGTGTGTGTGTGGGGGGGGGGTGTTCAGCTCTCATGCCTTCAGGGCTGGCTCATCTACTCACCTGGGTAGTCAAGAAGTTTTAAGAGCTGCTGTTTTATTAATCTGTTTGAATACCAATATCCTGTCTTTCTCAAGTAAAGCAAGGGTCTGGCTAGACTGGTGTAACTTTTTGGAAACCTGAAACATTGTAGACTCTGGTATTACAGGCCTCAACATAATGGAACTGGCTTACTTCTTAGGATAATATAGGTGGCACCTCATCCATATCATACCATCTTCTCCAACCCTTTCTCATCTCAGACCCTTGCCAACTCTGTAGCAGCCTTCCCATTACACCCTGTCTGGTTATCATCAGTAGGGTAGCAAAAGATAGGGGAGAATGGCAGGTGAAAATTTATCTTTCTACCTTGTGTTCTTAATGTTTTTGCATTTTAAAACTGTTAGCAGGGGGGGTAGAAAGATGGGTTGGCAGTTGAGAACACTGGCTGCTCTTCCAGTGGAGCTGGGTTCAATTCCCAGCACCCACATGACATCTCATGGCTGTCTGTTACTCCAGTTCCAGGGCATCTGGCACCCTCACACAGACAAAACATACAGGTAAAACACCAATTCACAGAAAATAAAAATAAATAATTAAAAAAAAAAACTGTTGGCAGAAAAAAGCAGCAGGCTGTGATACAAGAAAGCATTGGTTCAAACATAGGCATTGCAGTTTGACTGCATACCCGGGGCAGACTTCAGCGTGGTCTGACAAAGGACAATGGAAAAGAAACTCGCAACCTAGAGAAATAATCTGACCCAGTGTCAGTTGTTTTGAAACTTTTCGGATCAGTTGATGGGGCTGTGGATAAATAATGATAGGGTAGGACTGTGTCTGGCCTCCTGACTCGGTCATTAGTTTGCTGAGTCACACATACTCAGCCAATGACCTACCCTTCAAAATGACAGGGCCAGGCATGTTGACACTCTCAACCTTTGCAAGGCTGAGGTAGGAAAGACTTAGCTGAAGAGCACCTGCCTGGTGTGTATGAAGTTCTGGGTTTGGTCCCCAGCACCACAGATTTAAAGTCGGGGGGTGGTTTGCAGGGTCAAAGGGGGCTTTATTTTCAGCTTACCCATGTGCACCACACTCCAGCCTCACAGCCTTGCAGCCTGTTTCTTTGAATTCTCCCCCTCTTGGATCATATTTTCTGTTTTATGGCCTTATAGGGCAAAGAGATATTGTTTTTACTTGGGGTTTTATTCCTTTCTTTGCTTATTTGTTTTAAGGCAGGGCCTCATCATATTGCTGAGTTGGGTCTCAGATTTATGGCCCTCAAGCAGCTTTTCAACCTTCCCTTCCCTTCTGAAGGTGGAACTACGGGCAAACACAGTGTTTTAAAAGTTTGCTAGTGAGGTTATATCTACTGCCCACGCATACCTATTTTCTCTTAATTTTTTTAGAATTAATTTTATTGTATGGGTGTTTTGCTTGTATGTATATTTGCACCCCACTTGTATGACTGGCACCCTTAAAGACTAGGAAGCAGGTGTCAGATCCCCTGGAACTGAGATAACAGATGGTTATGAGCTACCATGTGGGTGTTGGAAGTTGAACCCAGGTCCTATGGAAGAGCCGCTAGTGTCTTTAACTGTGAGCCATCTCTCTAGCCCCCAAATTTTTAAATTCTCATTTAAAATTATGTATCTGTATCTGTATTTGTACCTGTGAGTGTGGTGCCTTCATAGTCCAAAAGAGGATTGGAGTTAAAGGGCATTGTGATCCACCTGACAAGGGTGCCAAGAACTGAACTCAGGTCCTCTGCAAGATACTCTTAGCCACTGAGCTACTGCTCCAGCCCTGTGTCCTACTTTTGTAAATAGCCTACTTCCATGGCTTTCCATTGGTATTTATTTTGACTTTAAAGAGGGTGTTCTCTGCAGAGGCAGGCTTAGAATACTAGGTCTTTCTCTCACCCATTTTGCTTTTTTCAATACAGATCCTAAATTTGACCCAGGCCCTAAAAGACAATAAGAGTCCCCTGCACCTCGTCCAGATGCCACCTGTGATTGTTGAGACGGCCCGTTCCCATCAGCGGTCTGCCAGCGAATCCTACACACAGAGCTTTCAGAGTCGGAAGCCCTTCTTTTCATGGTGGTAGCCCTAGAGGCGGGCAGAAGTCCTGCGGGTGACAGGCTGGGAGCATGCCTGGAGAGAAGCTGGTGGACAGCAGAGCCTTTCAGGGTCCTTCCTCTCTGCGTGCCGCCTCCCTCAGGGCTTTCCCACCCACAGGGAGAAGCACAGTCAGGGACAAGAGTAATCCTGGACCCTTCAGTGTTGGGGAGCCGGCATCCAGGCAAGGAGTCCAGGTGGCTGAGGAGAAGCAACTCCCAGCATCTGATGGCAGGTTGGGAAGGTCCTATCTCCCTGACAGTTCCCTATTATATTCTGCATCAGAAAGAAACAACAGAAACAAACTTAAAAATGCTTATAGGAAAATCCAGATTAGATGTCATGTCAGAAGCCCCTAATCTAGACCTAAGTTTGCTTAGACAGGCTCTGCTACCTAGCAGTTGTTCACGCCCATGAACTGAGCTGTGTCAGAGGCGCATCACTGGCCCAGATAAAAGCCACACCTTTCTTTTCTGTTTTTGCCATATTGATTCTCCCCCTTGCCACACTGTGGTACTGGCTTCTTGTGGCAGTGAGCAGGCTTTTGCTCTGTACCTATCGAGGCTCTGCACATAATCTTCCTGTTCTCTGCCTGCTGCGGCTTGCCTAGCGCTCAGCTGGAGTGAGAAGGCTAGTCCTGGCAGTTCTGTTCTGTTAAGAGCAGATGTGTAGCACATGGAGGTGATTGATTTAGCCTAAGTGCATGCTGGGTGCTAGGGGTGTTCCATGGGGAGCCTGGCACATCCTCCCTCCTGGGTCCTTCCTCAATCTTCATCTGTTTCTACTTGGTTTCTGTTGTTTTCACGATTTTTCCCAACTTTAATGAGGAATTCAGTTTGGGTCCTGGGGCGGCTCTCCGTAGAGGTTGTCAGTCAGTTCATGAGTGGCAGGACAGTGTCCTTGTTCTTCCTGTTACCACTGCTGCCTAGAAAGCAACAGGACCCGTGCCCTGCCTCCTAACTGGCAGTGCCCCACGGCTCCCTGCCTTCGGGTCCTGGGTTGCTTTCTCCTCAGCTTCCTGAAGAGAGGCCTTCAAACAGTCCCCCAGTGCCTGCCCAGCTCAGCGTGCATCTCCTGCTTCCATGTGTCTTCTCCCTTGCCAGGTGTTTGAACCCTTTCTACACCAAAGCAAAGAATTGGCTTCAGGAGAGAGTGTAAAAAGAGGGCCACCTGTGGCTGAGAGGCAGCGGGGTAGCCCGTGCTGTGTATCCCCTGAGGGTTCTCACACTCTACAATTGGTCAGTCAGCCTTGGAAGGAAATTATCTTGAAGGCTTGAAAAAAACCAAAGAAAGGGAATGAGGACCACAGCTGTGTGGCTCATCTGCCTGCCTGGCTCCTCCCATCCAGGCGGCAGAGCAGGGTCACACAGCTCTCCCATCAGCTGGAACAGGCTGCTCCCTGTTCAGTCCAATCTAGAGCCAGTTTGCTATCGGCTTCCACTCAGCCAACAGGAATCTCTGAGCACTGGATATGCATGCTCTGTGGACAAAGGCACCGTCGTTTGCCCCATCCTGACAATCCCATCCAGCCCACTTGGACTCTGCCCTCAGAACCATGTTTGGGAGAATTCCTGCCTCCTGATCACAGGAGCCTGCAGGGGTCCAGGTATGTGACATTCTTCACAGACATCTTTGCACCAGCCTGTTGGCGAGACTCCACACTGGGGTGCTGGAGAGAGCCTGGTGTTCGACCAGGCTCTTTTGCACTGTCTTACTCCAGATCAGCTCTGCCATCAGGAGGAAATTGGGTCCAATGTCAGAGGGAGCCAGTGCCAGGCCTGATGGGCAAGGGTGCAGGCGTCCTTCCCTGCCTCTCTCGCTTGAAGCCTGTACTCAGGTTGCCTTGAACGTGGACTTTGGGAGTGCCAAGAGCCCAGAGTGTCAGGCACTTCCAGAACAGCCGTCCCTCTGCCAGCCTTAGGCCTGTCCCCATGTCTAGGAGTGGAGGCTGGGTGGTGAGAGCTGCTGCCCTGTTCTAATGCACTGTAGAATTGTATGTATTGTATTTAAATCAATGCGAATGTATGAATAACAAGTCAGTTCTGAGCTCTTGGTCCTATTTTCTTTGGGGGAGGAAAATAAGGTAAATGGCAATTTTAAGGGCAAAGAGACATGTTTCTATAGAGTTACAAAGACTTGACTTCTGAAAACCAAGTATTTGTTCCTAAGACATTTCAAAACCTGACCTGAGTCTGTTGGTGGGACATATGCTTGTCTTTCGTAAGCACACTTGTTACAGATTTTCTCTGGTAGGGACTCTATATTTGCCCTGGCCTCTTCCTTAAAGTCAGATTCTGGGATTAGGCATACAATAGTGGTTTTCAACCCATGGGGTTGCGACGTGTGTGTGGGTATGTGTGTGTGTGTGTGTGTGTGTGTGTGTGTGAGAGAGAGAGAGAGACAGAGAGAGGGGTCAAATGACCCATTCACATCAGAAAACAGATAATTTACGTTATGATTCATGGAAGTAGCAATTACAGTAGTAACGGAAAGAATTTTATGGTTGGGGTCACCACAACATGAACTATTTAAAGGGTCGCAGTTCTAGGATGGTTGTGAACCACAAGTGTAGAGGTAAATTTTGAGAGGTTGGCTTTTCTGCTTGGCCAGCAGAGGGCAGTCTTGCCATACAGGTACACCATTGTTCCTGAGGGTATGGGTTGGCAGGGAGGGGGAAGGCTGATGAGCTAGGAGTTTAGAATAGTAGGAAAAGCCCTTCACCTCTAGATTACCAGGCCATAGTGCCGGTGTGTAAGATGATTGATTGGTCCTGTGCCACCCGACCTAAGTATGGTTGGCCCTTGATGGTGCCTTCTGATGCTCCCAACAACCAAGGACCCAGTGCCCAAGTGCAGAGACCCCATTTTTCCTTATAACCTCCCATCTCTGGCAGATGAAGTTGTAGTACTGGGATCTCCAGGGCTAAGGGTTGAGAAAGTACAAGCGTCCAGCCCAGATTTATCTCCTGGGGATATCCTGTCCTTTCCTGCCTGGCTCAAGTCTATTTCGGAATTCTCCCCTTCTGTAACAGACTCACAGAATTCTTGAAGTGAATGTTTTTATTTTCCACATAAACAAGTTTTCCCTTTGCACTGGCCTATGGCACAAGGGTGTGAGACAGCTGGCTGCTGCATGGGGACAGTAACTGGCAGTTAGTGGCAGAAATGGTGAGATGCTGCATCTGAGTGCACTTTTAACCCAGGGGGATGCCATGCAGCCCAGCTGTACTGTTAGGTCTGAGGCATGAGCAGCCTTGTTATTGCCTCGCTGAGAAGAGCAGGTTCCACATGGTGCAGAGTCCAGTGGATGCTGGTTCTGATCTGAACTGAGGATGATATTCTTATTACTGCTTTCATCACCTAGACAGGGTCCTGCTCCGACCTCCTCCTCGCAACTCCATAAGCCCTTTGGAGTATCCCTGCAGTATCTGGGAAGGCCCTCCCCACCCCTTCAGTGGGTCAGTGCCTGATCTGGTGGAGGTAACTTGTGGGACCTGGCTTATTCCAGTTTCGGTGGACTCTGGCACTTGTCCTCCGGGAGCTCCCAAACTGCTCGCTTGATGCTGTGCCAGTGGCACTGTCCGGTGGCTCGGCCGCTATAGAACCAGGCTCTGGTGCTCTGTTGGAAAAAGTGTGATAAGCCAACGTCAACATGGAAATGCTTTATCACTATAAAAGCACTGCTCAGGATAAAAAGAGATTACCCCAAGAACTGTATGACAAGGTGCAGCTTTCTAACTCTGTATGTTTTGTTTTGTTTTGTTTTGGTTTTGGTTTTTCAAGACAGGGTTTCTCTAGTTTGGGTGTCTGTCCTGGAACTTGCTCTTGAAGACCAGGCTGGCCTCGAACTCACAGAGATCTGCCTGCCTCTGCCTCCCGAGTGCTGGGATTAAAGGCATGTGCCACCACCACCTGGCTCCAACTCTGTATGTTAAGAGGGTAGGCTGGATTGGGGAACGGGCACTCACCAAAGCTCCCCTTACCTCCTCTGCCTTTGATTATGGCATCATAAGTCAGGAATAAATGACATCAGCTAAGGCAAGCAGTGAACACTAACTTTGCCATCTCAGGCCTGAGAACTTGCTCAGCCTCTGCTGTTCATAAGGAGGGGAGGATCCTAGAGAGAAACTTGTGGTGGTGGGCTTAAGGCCAGGTTCTTTACCAAGGTCCCCAGGGCCCACCACTCCTGGGCTGTCAGTGACATGGGCAGAGGAAGATGGCCAGAGAAACTCTCTACTGCTTGTTCCCCTTAGGATCTCCACAGTACCTGCTGAGACCTTTTTGCAGTCCCTTGCAGGCTTTAACCAGGCCTGCCTTTGAATGTTACCCATTCTACTACTGGTAATTTTTCCCCCTTCCAAAAATACTCCCTTCTGCTGGTCAAGAGTCTCAGAATTTGGTAGTTCTGCTTTGACTGGGCTTTCCTCCTCATGGGGATCACAGGGCCATGTGACTCCAACAATGATAGTCTTAGGTGCCATAGCAGTATAAACATGGACAGTAGGCACCTTACAATGAGGGCAAGTCACTGGTTCCAGGTCACACAGCCGGAGCACCTCTTCCCTCAGTCCTTCAGCCCCAGGCCCTTACCTCAGGCGGCTGCAGTGGTTCTGCCTTGGGGGCCTTTTCCTGCGCAGTCTCCTCAGGGCCTCAGCTACGCGGTGATCCCCTGCACATTCCCAGATGATCTGGGCCCGTTCTTCAGCCAGCTGGTCCCCACTGCGCTGGAACAGGCCCTGGATCTGCACCAGCTCAGCATCCTGGAAGATGTTAGCAGAAGCCTGCTTGCGGCCCCGGGCCTCAGGTGAAACCTGCCACAAGGGTGGCTCACTCACCACTGAGGCCGGGGTCCCCATCACGGGTGCTCTGAGGATAAAAGTGGAGATGTAAGCACTCCTGTAACCATCTACAGAGGTGCTCTCACCCAGCAGCTGGGCATAAACTGGATAGGGGAAAATTAAAATACAGTCACAGAAAAATAGGTACACATTTGCCATAAAATAGGCAGAGCGGAATAGGGGCTGAGAATATAGCTCATTTACTTGGTAGAGTGCTTGCATAGCATGCATGAGACAATGGGTTTGAACCCTAGCACCACATAAACTAGGAATGGTAGTGCATGTCTGTAATCCCAGCATCTGGGAGATGGAGGCAGAAGGATCAAAAGTTCAAAGTCAGGCCCGGAGAGATGGCTCAGCAGTTAAGAGCACTGGCTGCTCTTGGAGAAGACCACGTTCAGTTGTTGGTACCCACATGGCTGCTCATAACCGTCTGTAAGTCCAGTTCCAGGGAAATTCTAGCCTCTGCTGGCACCAGGCATGTATATGGAACATGGATATACATGCAGTCAAACACTCATACACATGAAATAAAAATAATCTTAAAAAGGAAAATCTACAGAGTCATCCTCAGCTATATATTGAGTCTGAGAACAGCCTGGACTACATGATGCCAGGGTTTTTTTTTGTTGTTTGTTTGTTTTGTTTTTTTTTTTTAAAGAAGTGACAGGGCCGGAGAGATGGCTCAGAGGTTAAGAGCACTGGCTGCTCTTCCAAAGGTCCTGAGTTCAACTCCCAGCAACCACATGGTGGCTCACAACCATCCAAGATGAGATCTGGTGCCCTCTTCTGGCATGCAGGCATATAGAACACTGTATACATAATAAATCTTTGGGGAAAAAAAGTGACAATAAAGACAAGCATTTCCAGTTAGCTCCCAACCTGCTCCCGGCAGTAGCCCTCACCTGCTGTTCTGTTCTCTGGAAGAGCCTGCGTCTCACTCCACCCTTTCAGAACTATTACCCCTCCCTTGCTCTGGCCTCTCCACCCCAACACATTATTCCAGTCATATCCTATCCCACTTCCTTTTCAAGACTTAATACCTAAGGTAAATCCACAGAAGACATCCAGATAGAATCACAAAAGCTATACTTTCACCTGGAAAACAGGAGCAAGAAAGCCTGTCTCTCAGACACTCTTATAGAACCCAGCTGAAACCTGTGTAGTAATTAACCCCAGGAATTGATGGATCTGTGCGGTGAGAGCAAAAGCTAAGTGACCAAGGCACACTTTCAGGCTAATGGGAAGGGGCAAGCATGGGTGCTTATTGTGCACTGAATGATGCGCATGGCATCATCAATCCTCAGAACTCTAGAAGGGAGATACTGTTATCACTATCCCACTGCAGGAAAAGCAGGGGCTGGGGCCCCATAGTTTAAACCCCTGAGCCACCTGTTGTTCATGGCAAACAACTCAGCCTACTTCCATTTCCACAAGTAGTGAAGGACATCTCTTATCCCACAAGTCACTAGTGTCAGGGTCAATGACAGCTTCCTCAGTCTTGAACCAGTGGTGCTCTTCAGAAGAAAATCTCCAGGTTCCATTAAAGAACTCTGGGACTGCAGCCGAGTGGCATGTGACTCAGAGGATCAGGGTTCTGTCCCTGGTTCTGTCACTCACTGATAGGCCTCAGGAATCCCCATCACCTCTGGCTGATTTCCTGCCACTGTGGGGGCAGGTTGTGGCTGATGGCCTCGGAGGGCCTGCAATAGTCTTGAATCAGTGATACCATGACAGGGATGGGTCTGTGCTGGAAGATGACGCTGCCTGCCTGCTCCTTATTGGCTGGGAACTGCATGTGTGGACAGGTCTAACTAATTAGGACACAGAAAATGCTTCAACTAGTGGTTACCCTTTCCCCCACCCAGCCTCCCTGAAGGCCAGATACTGTTTTGCTATAGTGGGTGAAAGGGTCAGAATCCGGCAGAAGTTGGAGAACACTGCCAAGTGGCCAAGCCCTAGGTAGACTCTTAGGCTGGCCTGGGGTGGCAGGAGAAGGGGTGATGTCCCTCTTTCAGAATCAGCAGTCTCATCATCAAGTAGCAGCTGCCAACAGGAAGAAGCGGCCTGGGGCCTGACTGCCACTTGAGTTCCAGCACCCACCTAGAGGACGCCAGGCTTTAACTGGCCAGCCTCCAGTGAGCTGAGTTACAACCCAAGGAAGAAACTACCAGACAGTCCTGGGTCCAGCCTCCACCACCCCCTATGAACCTTGGGAAGCCTTGGCACCTCCAGATTGAGGCTGGGAGCGTCACCCTGGAATTCAGACAGCAGAGTGAAGCTAGGATTCCAAGTAGCGTGAGATGGTAAACATGAGGGAAACTGAAAAAGTGGGGTCACGATACCATCAGAAGACACTTCCTGTCTCATTCACTGTGTCCAGTGATTCCTCTCCGAATTTCCGGGACAAAACCTTTCCCAGGAAGCTCAAGTGTTATACCTGAACAATGGTACTTTTTAAAACTGGAAAGCGAAAGCATGGGGCTATTAAAAGATTTCATTCTAGAGCTGCCGTGGAAGAAGCATGAGCCTGCGAGCTGATGAGTAAGGACTAATTAATTACAAAACGTTCCAGCTGGACACAGTAGGCTAAGAATGAACCCCCCCCCCCAAGTAGATACTGAACGTTGGAGATGACAAAGTTCAACTTATTTTGAGTCAGGTGTTAAAGGAAGAATGGTATAGCTTTTAAAGATTTAAGGCATGCCTCATGCCTCACCCGGCCAGTGCACTGGCAGCACACGCTGTACAGTGGGGGCATTCTCGGTAGCATGTGACATTAGTTCCACTGCTATTCTATAATTTCTCCATCCTATCACCTCTCAGGTTGGCATAGGTAACCCTGGAGACAGAACACACTTAGGTGGGGTGGCAGTTCTCCCTATTCAGGTTGCCACCTTTGAATAACCTTGGTTATGGCAATACTCACACAACTAGAGGCTGTACCTCAAGTTAACACTGGGCCTGGCCTGCTCCTCTGTACAGACAGACCTCTGGACAATAGTCAACATCTACTGTTCCTCAAGTGGGAAACCACGTTCAAGTGGCCCTGCTTCCATATACTGCCCCAGAGAAGAAGAAAACTGCACCCTTATTCCAGACCCATTTTCAGGCATGACCTGAAAAATAAACTAGCAGATCGAGGAATTGGAAAGAATTCAAGCCCCTAAGTTCCTGGCAGTGCCCTGATCACTGAGTGACCTTGGACAAGTCTCACCTTTCCTTTACTCATTTTGTTCATCAATCAAAATGGTGAGGGAAAAAATAATCCTTACTGGGTACAGAGATGAAATATGAGCGCGTCCATCCTGGCATACTACACATTCTCTACACTGCATATTGGCTGAATGAAAACTGATGCCAAGGGATAGCTATTAACAATTATATAGAACCATGGTCATCATTGCTGGCATGCAAACTACCCAGCGGGGCTTCAAAGAGAGACAAGGTCATTTGTGCCCCTTTAAAACCATGGTTTTATGACTAACTTCACAGAAGAAAGCCTCTTGCTGTGTCAAGCACAGAACAGCACTTTTAGGGGACTTTTTGGTCCTCATGTGAGGTGGCATCCTAATGTCCCTTGTTAGTGGGCACTATTGTTAAACTCATTTTCCAGATGAAAAAGCTGGAAGTAGTAACCTGCTCAACACCCTAGGCTGATAGGTAATCTTAGGCTATTAACTAGGCTTCTGACCCGAGTGCCTACGATCTCAACCAGTGTTATTATCATTCTTGCCAGATGGCTGAAAAGATGTTCAAAAGAAACAAGGGACAGAAGGTTCGGAAACCTCTGAGAACCTGCCATCTGCGACTGAGGGTTTTGGAGGTCGCCACCGATCCACAGGCAGAATTCCCACGCCAGCCTCAGCGCTGGAGTTAGAGCGAGGGGAACTAAAGCAGAGCTTCATGGGGAGTTAGATCCGTGTCAACCTATAGCCAGTTCCAGCAGACCCCAAATAGGGATCCGATAGCTAAGATGCCCACTCCAACCTCTCTCCGGCTTCTCGAAAGGGCAGACGCGGCTGTCCTGAAGGTGATCGCAAGGGCCAAAAAGCTGGCCAAGAGCCTGGGAAAGGGTATCTTGGTAGAAGGTACAGGGTGCCATCCCCAGCCCAGATGGCCCCTGGGCTCAGATGTGGCCGCTAGCAGAACAAGAGGCCCTTAAATGGATCTAGGGTTTGCGACCTGGCGAGTTCCTAGCTACGGCCGTCCTCCCGTGCGCTCTCGCGCAGAGCTGAGCCGGACCGTGGCCTACCTACCTGGTTGCCTTGGCTGCCCAAGGCGGGCAGATCGCTGCCTGGAGCCTGGCCGGAGCCACCTGGATCGCGGCCACAGTTCCCCGGAGCAAAGTGCTCTGAGCTCCTTAACAGCCAATCCTCGACCACAGCCTTGCAGCGAGCAACTGAGCCAACCTTCCCAAACCGAACGCAGAGACTCCGTGGGCCAATCAGCCGCTGCGGAGGGGGAAAGGCGTGACTAGCCCCGCCCCTCTCCCGTTCCCGCCTCCAAATCGAGTGCGGAGATTCTTTGAGTCCAATCAACGGCAGAGTATCGGTGAGGGGCGTGTCCTCCGGGCCCTCCCTTCCCCTCCAAACCTCAGCCCTCCCCACGCCTGGAGGCTCCCCCCTTGATTGACGTCAGTCCTGGGGCTGGCTAGGCTTTGCCCGCACGCACGCAGGCGGGGCGGGGTCGCATTCCTGCCTAGGGGTGCGGCGGAGGTTTCAGGCCCTGCAGGGTACTCGTGACAAATAATCCCCCCCTTTTTTTTTTCTGGGCTGTGTCCTGCGCACGTGGCGCGTTGTTCTGCTGTTAAGTTATTCATAACCTGCTACTCCTAAAATTCACCTCTCCTCCCAGCAGCCACCTGGTCCTGCGTTCAGAATGATCTTCAAATCTTGTAGCAACTGAGCAAGTTTGGGCCTATTATCTAAAGGAAGAGAGGTACTTTAAAAGTTCCTTACTCTTTGACGTCTTCCGCCGCGACCCTTCCCAGTTCGGTTTCCTTGTTAGGCAGTAAACAGAACTGCTACGGTTAACAGCCTAGCAGTGAAGGCTAACACTGAACCACCACTTAGTCTGTGACTGCCGTCATGATCACGTGAAGCTGGAAGAGAGTAAAGAGGCATCTTTGGGAGGTCCTGGAAACCATGAGAAGGAACATAAGTGTTGAAAGGAAGGTGCTGAAGTTTTTAGAACAAGGAAGAATGGATCTGGGAAGAATAAAGGTAGAGAGAGGGAAGGAAGGTTCCTGCGGTCACGGTCACGATAGAACTTTTCTCCAAAGAGATGAAGTGAGGCCTGGAGATTCGCTATAAATAGCAAGGTCGGTTGGTCGCGCACACTTTTAACCCCAGCACGCCGGAAGCAGAGGCCGGAGGATCACTGTGAGTTCGAAGCCAGCCTGATGTACAGAGTGAGTTCCAGGACAGCCAAGGCTACACAGAGAAACTCTGCCTCGAAAAAACAAAATAAATAAATAAGTAGCAAGGTAGCCATGATGGGAAGCAGAAGGCGTGGGCTGGCAATGAAGCCTGCATTTGCCCCTCGAGCGTCTGTGAGCTGGGAAATAACGTTATTTGTACTTATGAATAGGCATTCTGTGGCTCTTATAGAGCGCCAGTAATGCAGTCAGTACTCTACAAGTGTTAGCTCATTTCCTCCTGGTGTTAAATTTGCATTTTTAGAAGGTCTCACCAGTTGCATCTTGCAAGTTGGGCTGGAAAGGGCAGAAATAGTTTCAGGGGACCCATGGGACTCTTTCTTTCCCTCTTCACCACTGGACATCTGGTCGTCATCCTGGTAGGCAAGTGCTCTACTACTGAGCTCCTTTGTGCCCAACTCTTATTTGTCTGTCTGTTGCTCTGGAGAAATGCTTGGAGTTTTGTTTGTGCTTTTATCCAGAAAGGTCAGGAAGGATGCTGGGGCAGCAAATGGTGGCAGCAAGGTTTCCTGACATTTCTTACTTCAAAGCTGACATTCTAAGTTAAGTTTCTCTTCTGTCAAAGTTCCAGGTGGGGAGGAGGTAAAGGAGGCTGGAGAGATGACTCAGTGGTTAAGAGCTCTGGCTGCTTTTGCAGAGGGCCTGGGTTCAAATCCCAGCATCCGCATGGCATCTCACAACCATCTGCAGGAGGATCTGGTGCCTTTCTCTGACCCTGAGGGTACCAAGCACACACCTGGTGAACATAAACTCAGGCAAAACACTCCTACCCTAAAAGCAAAACAGCCTTGGAAAAATGCCCTAGCTGGGATGGTGGGGTCCTTTTTTGCAAGGCGAAGGGAAATTTGGTTTCTATCCCTCCACATCCCAGTTTATTTAGATCTTCATTGTCCCTTTGCATGAAAGCAACAAAAGGATGTTTTTAAGGGTGTTTTCTCTGCTTTTCTTGAAGTCCTGGGGAGATGAAGAGAAATAGAGAGATAGATAGTAGAGATAGAGATTCAAGAGCAAGATCACGCAAGAGCAATTAGCGGGCAGTGTTCATTCCACTCTAAGCGTTGCTGTGAAGTCTCAGCTGTGACTGAGGAGGGGACTGCAGGCTTTAACACCAGAAGTCCGGCCTTCAGACACAGACTCCTCTCACCCACTCTAAGCTCTAGGAGAGTAAAGCACATCCATGGTTAAAGGACCTGGCAATTGTCTTGCCACCAGCTCAGATGGGTACACACGGCAGGAATCGGGAACTTGTGACTTCTGGGTCAGATGTGACTAAGGCTGGGTGGAGGACACCCGCTGTCTCTAAACAGTTTCGCAGGCATGGACTGGTGCGCACTACACAATGGAACCATTTCCAGTGCCACAATTTTATGATTCAGTATTTCTGAGGAGAAGACAGGACACTCCCTCGTCATGTGGGCCATGAGAAACCTCACCAGATCGGTGCAGGAAATGGTAACTACAACAAAAAAGGGCCCTGTTTCTTTGTTTGTTTTGAGCCAGGGTCTCTAGCTCAGTCAGGCCTCAGATTCCAGGTTCTCTTGCTTCAGCCTCCTAGGTGCTGGGATTACATATGTAGCCCACCATACCATAGCTTTATGGGTCCCTGTTTAGAAGAGGTTGTCACTGAGGAGTAACCCTAGTGTCATTCAGCCAAAGACTTGGTTTTATCCAGGGCCCAGATTAAGGTGGTAGGAATGGAGCTGGTGAGATGGTTCAGTTGGTGAAGACACTGTCAGCAAGCTTGAGAACCTGAGTTTGACCCCCAGAACCAACATGACAGAAGGAGAAAACTGACACCTGCATGTTGTCCTCTGACCTCCCACACATCCTTGACATTAGCATGGAGACATACACACACACACGCACAGTGCATAAATAATCAATAGAATATAATAAAAATTTAGATAAATGAAGAACTTTGGGTCACAAACTTAGTAGAGTACAGGGAAAAAAACTCAGCAATTAAAATAGATAGTATCAAAACAGATGCCAACAATCGGATGGTGTAGGAGGTTCTTCTGTCTATGTGTTGCTTTCATTGGTTGAATAAAGAAACTGCCTTGGCCTTTTGGTAGGGCAGAACTTAGATAGGTGGAGTAGACCAAACTGAATGCTGGGAAGAGGGCAATGTGGCAGATGCCATGAAGCTCCTGCCTGAGACTGACGCTGGTTGGACTCTTTCCCAGTAAGCCACGACCTCATGGTGTTACACAGATTGGTAGAAATGGGTTAGATCAGGATTTGAGAGTTGGCCAAGAAGAGGCTAGATATAATGGGCCAGGCAGTAATTTAATTAATACAATTTCTGTGTGGTTATTTCGGGGCTAAGCTAGCCGGGCGGCGGGACGCAGCCTGTTCCTCTTACTACAATCGGAGATGAACAAAATATGAAAATTTAAAGACGGGCCTTTGTTTGTTTTTATGACTTTGATTTATTGTGTACCAGACACTCATTTCCCAGCAGCCTTCAGTTCCGAGCCAGGCTGTCACCTCAGTGGCTTCATTAGGACTGATGGTAGCATTCGAACATATTGGGCAACTCTACATTTTTTTGTTTTTGGTTGCAGGGCTTTCATCTACTTTTTCCAGTCAGTTCAGGACCTGGGAGGATATTTGCATAAGAGAGTACGGGGGCACATATTTGCCCTTTTGTTTCATGCTCCAATAGGTTCAACCTGGTGCTGTTTTTACCCCAAGGAAAGTCTAGGAAAAGGTTTCTACTTATTCTTCCTTAAACAAGTGATTAGACCTTTCTGTCCCTCAGCTTTCTTGTCTTTAAAATGGGAGTGATTGAGGCTGGAGATACAGCTTGGTTGTAAAGTGTGACTTAGTAGGAAAGACATCAGGGGTTTGGTCCCCAGTGCTGCAAAAATAATTACATGTTTAATAAGAAATTTATTATGAGTGTTACTGTACCAATGAAAGGAAGCACTACAGGCTGAATGTTTCAAACAGCCACAGACTGAAGTTTCTGGTTGTTGTTCAGGTTTTTTATTGTTGTTGTTGTTGTTTTGTCTTGTTTTGTTTTTGTTGGTTTTTGAAAAACAGGGTTTCTCCATGTAACAGCTTTGGCTGTCCTGGAACTTGCTCTATAGACCAGGCTGGCCTCAAACTCACAGAGACCTGCCTGCCTCTGCCTTCCCAGTGCTGGGTTTACAGAGGTGTGCCACCATTCTGGGTGTCCCTGAACTTCTGATTCTCTTTCAGCACTAGCTTATGTGGTACTGGGAATTGAGCCCAGAAATAAATCCCTAACCCCTAGACTGAAAATATATGAGAAACAAATGGGGTACAGATAAGTAGTAGGGTGCTTACTTACCTTGTATATGCAAGGTCTTATGTTCAAATAAGTCCTGGGATTTCAATAAAATAAAGATATTCTTATTTTGAGAGAGAAAAGGTATAAAAACAAAAATGTATAAACATGTATAGACGTGTGTGTGTCTGTATGTCTGTGTCTGTATCTGAATGTCTGTATGTGTTTGCATGTTAGTGTTATCCTGGGCTCAAACCTAGGGCCTTATACATCTGTTCATGTGTGCCACATACCCAGGCACACATGTACACATACACACTGTGGTGATTTGGATGAAAATGGCCCCATAGGCTCATAGGGAGTGACATTATTTGAAGGTGAGACCTTGTTGGAATAGGTATGGCCTTGTTGGAGGAAGTGTGTTACTAGGGATGGGCTTTGAGGTTTCAGAAGCTCAAGTCAGGCCTGGTGGTTCACTGTCTCTTCCTGCTGCCTACATATCCAGATGTAGAACTCTCAGCTACCTCTCCTGCACTATGTCTGCCTGCATGCCGCCATGCTTCCCGCCATGATAATGGACTAAACCTCTGAAACTTAAGTCTGCTCCAATGAAATATTTTCCTTTATAAGAGCTGCTGTGGTCATCATGGTGACTCTTTTGTTTTTCTTCTTTTTTTTTCTTTTTTTACCAACTAAGCTATAAAAATGGTGACTCTTCACAGCAATAGAAACCCTAACTAAGACATACACAATTTAAAAATAATTAAATAAGTGTTTAAAACAAGTGGTAAGGACTCAATTTCTGCCTTTTAGATGGTGAAGGAAGGAAGAGAAAGAGGGAGAGAGAGAGAGAGAGAGAGAGAGAGAGAGAATATCAGGAAACATTACATGACTTACTTCCCTCGCTTCCATTTCTTATAGGCAAATCTTATGAGTTAAGTCCAGTTGGAAGCCCAAGAGGGAAAGGAGCCCTTGGTGTGGTTGAAGCAGGTTGTCACCTCGGCCCCAAGAAGGCAGGTGCAGAGTAGAAAGTGGTGGCCAGGGATCAGGAAGGGTACAGGGAAAATGACATACCAACTGTGTGCCTATAGGATGGTCAACTTGACAGAGTCTAGAATCCCCTAGAAGATAAATTTCTAGAGGGAGTAGTAGGTTGGTTTTTGTTTTGTTTTGTTTTTTTACTTTTTGGGGCCTCACCACCCAGCTCCCAAATACATGGAGACTTATTCTTACTTATAAAATGCCTGGGCTTGGCTTGTTTCTTGCCAGTTTTTCTAACTTAAATTATCCTGTTTCTCTTTAACTAGGTTTTGCCTCTGGGTTTTTACCTTTCTTTATATATCTTTCTTTCTTATTCTGTGACTGGCTGGGTGGCTGGGTGGCTGGCCCCTGGCATCCTCCTCTCCTCCTTTTCTTGTGCCCCTCTTTGCTCATGAGCCTAGATTTCTCATATTTATTCTTTCCTGCCTAGCTACTGACTGTTCAGCTAATTTTTTTTTTTTTTGAGACAGGGTTTCTTTGTGTAGCTTTGGAACTGGAACTCTCTCTGAAGACCAGGCTGGCCTCAAACTCACATAGGCCCACCTGCCTCTGCTTCCCCGAGTGCTGGGACTAAAGGTGTGCGCCACCACTGCCTGGTCCATTCAGCTCTGTATTAGACCAATCAGGTGTTTTAGGCAGGCAAAGTAACACAGCTTTACAGAGTTAAACAAATGTAGCATAAAAGAATACAACACATCTTTGTATCATTAAACAAATGTTCCACAGCATAAACAAACGTAACACATCTTAAACTAATATTCTACAACAGTGCATTAATTGTGGTTGAAAGACCCATCCTAAATATGGATGATATTATTCCATGGCTGGGGGTCCTGAACAACATAAACAGGAGGAAGTGGCCTGAGTACCAGTATTCTGTTGCTCTCTGCTTCCTGCCTTCAGACCTACATGGCCACCTGCCTCAGGCTCTGATCACCACGATTCCCTGCTGTGCTGGACTGGGCCATCAGACTGGGAGCCAGAATAAACCCTTTCTCCTTTAAGTTGCTTTTTCGAGGTACTTTGTCACAACTAGGGAAATAACTAATAACCAGTGAATGACATAAGCAAATAGAAACTTGTTCTTTCTCACTGCCAGAGGTCCGGAGCCAGAGAGACTTCAGGAATGAACTGTTCAATGGTACAGTGGATTTTGCTCATCGTCCTGCTGTACCATCTCTGCACACTGGCAATGCTGACTCCCATAAACCTACGCCGGCTGCAGAAGTTTTATGGGCAAGATTCAATCAAGACTCTGTTTCTTGCTAAGCAGCATGGGTTTTATTTCTTTGTTGTACTGTTTTCTTTTTGTTTTTTAATTATTATTTTAAGACAAGATACTGCTATATAACTGGTATGGAACTTGAGATTCCCTTGCCTCAACCTCCCCAGCATTGGAATTACAGATGTATGCTACCAGGCCTAGCCTACACATTTTTTGATTTTTTTTTTTTTTTTTTTTTTTTACATAGCCCTGGCTGTCCTGGAACTCACTCTGTAGACCAGGCTGGTTTAAAACTCACAGATTGACCTTCCGAGTGCTGGGATTAAAGACGTGTCACCACAACTGGTTTGATATTGAGTTCACAATCAAATTAAGCACATAATCTAGTGAATTCCTAATTTGCAACTCATGCCTGCATTGCCTCCCCCACCCACAGCCTGTATCAGTAGGGTACATTTGCTGTAATCACCAAGGCTACATTGTTATCCATTCTACTTCAGGGTTTGCTCTAATGGGCTTTGGCACCTGTATAAGGACCTGTATCCACCATGGTAACTCCATACAGTGTAGTTTCATTCTCTCAACATCCTCTGTTGTGCCTGCTCATCCCTCCTTAAGCTCCAGCAACTGTCTCCACCATTTTGTCTTTCCTAGAGCATCCTATGCATAGAATCATATAAAACATAGCTTCTGGGGTTCCTTATTTCATTTCCACACTTGAGATTGAGCATAGAGCCTTGTACTTGAGAAGACCACTGAGCTACACCCCCAGTCCAGAATATAGCCTTTACCTTTCTTTTTCTTTTTTTAAAAATGTATTTATGTATACAGTATCCTGTCTGCACATATGCCTGCAGGCCAGAAGAGGGCACAAAATCTCATTACAGATGGTTGTGAGCCACCATGTGGTTGCTGGGAATTGAACTCAGGACCTCTGGAAGAACAGCCAGTGCTCTTAACCACTGAGCCATCTCTCCAGTCTCGGCCTTTACCTTTCAGTTTGGCTTTAATAGGTAGTCGTGACATTACATTGTTTTAATTCGCAATTCCCTAATTATACAGGATGTTAAACATCTTTTTATGTGCTTGGTTTGGGACAATGGTCTGTATTCTGTCAATTATATTTTAAATAAATGCTGAATGGCCAGTAGCCAGGCAGGAAGTTTAGGCGGGACAACCAGACAGGAAGTAGAGGTGGGTCAAGGAGGACAGGAGAAGTCTGGGAAGAGGAAAGCTCATTTTCTGCAGTTGTGACCCAGCCACAAAAGAAGCAAGATGTGACTGCCTTGCTGAATAAGGTACCGAGCCACAGCCACATGGCTAACATAGACATGAATAATGAGCTAATAAAAGTTATAAGAGTTAATAAGAAGTCCAAGCTACTAGGCCAATCAGTTTATAACTAATGTAGACCCCTGTGTGATTTCTTTGGGACTTAACGATTGCGGGAACCGGGCAGGACAGAAAACTCAGACAACAAATGGTGCCCAACTTGGGGAAAACTAAACGGAATAATGGGGGGAAGAAAGCAGAGTTAGAGAGAATCCATGGATCCTCAGCCTGAGATGGACACCACTGGTTAGACTCTTTGCAGTAAGCCACTGCCACGTGGCGATATACAGATGAATAGAAATGGGTTAAATCAAGATGTGAGAGTTAGCCAATACAAGGCTAGAGATAATGGGCCAAGCAGTGATTTAATTAATACAGTTTCTGTGTGGTTATTTTGGGGCTAAACTAGCCGGGCGGCCAGACAAACAAGCTGCTGCTCCCTCTCCTTGCAACATGTGCTTTTTTGCCATCTTAAATCTTCTTGGTGAAGTTTCAGCCTTTTTGCTTGTTTTAAATAGAGCATTTATTTTTCGTCATTGGATTTTGAGAGTTCTTTGTTTATTTTAGCTGTCCTGTATGTCTTCTGCAAATCTTTCATCTTAGTTCACACCTTATCTTCTTGTCCCCTTGATAGAATTCATGCATTGATTTTAAATAATGAGGACCATTTTTCCTCAACTCTATCCATCAAATTTACCCTCACATTTTCTCAGCTGAAACTGGATCATATATTTAGTCTTAAATCACTCCCAATAGAGATGCAGATTGCCATGATGATCCCAAACCCATCCATCCCCATGTTTCCTTCTGTGCACATTGCCATCTGATATCTCAACAAATGCATCGCTAACAGGAACAAGAGGGAGTGGCTGGCAGGCAAGCCACTCCTGTTTACCACAGATACTGAGGGTGATGGATCTGGGAACCCATTAAGTCTAGTGTGTGAGAGAGAGAGCTTGTTCTTTCTATAGCCTGAACTTCTTAGAGTGCCTTCTCTCTCTTTGGTCCAAATTTAAAACCAGCAGCCTTGGTGGAGACTCCACAAATGGCTTGGAGAAGCATGCCTTAATATGGTAAATATTGTTTTTAACATTAAAGAGCGAACTTGCCAAGTACTGTGCCTCTTTTGTTGAGATAGGTGGTGTGAAATGTAAAAGTCTTTCACCACAGAAAGCCCAATGTGTGACATGGCGCGGGGCACTGAGTACTCTCAGAAGCATCCAGTCCCTGAGTGTTGGTGGAGTCCATCTCCCACCCTTCAAATCATGTAAGTTTTACTAACGTATCAAAAGCACTTGTTGCTTCCTGGTAATCAGAACAACTCCATGTAATATTCTCTTCATGATAGATGGCTGTGATGGTTGGTGCACTGGCAAGGCGATCAGCATCCATTCATGACGGAGGACAGAAGAGCGGGCAGCATGACAGTCTTTCTCCAGCTCTGAGGTCATGAACTGGTGCCAGAGATGGAGGCTGCCCACTGTTATAAGTATGGACTCCTCCCACCAAAGCTGACTACATACCTCTACTGTACTCCCCCAAATCACCATTCTCCAATGGGACCGGCAGGCCACTTAGGGCAAATTCGTTGTGACTGTTGGATCATGAAAGGGTAGTTTTGTATTAATGACCACATATTAGCCAAAAGCAGCTTAAGCTAGAAGTAAGGGCTTATGCTTTGCCGGCCAGCTTGAGGATACAGTCCGCCATGGCAGGGAAGACAGTAGGAGGAGCGTAAGGCAGATGGTCACACTGCATCAGCAGTCGGGAAACAGATGAATATAGCTGCTTGTGCCGGATGGTTTTATGTCATCTCAACACAAGCTAACGTCATCAGAGAGGAGGGAACCTCAATTTAAAAAAAATGCCTCTATAAGATCAAGCTGTATGCAAACCTGTAAAGCATTTATTTAAAATTAGTGATTGATGGGGGGAGGGCCTAGTTAGTCCATTGTAGGTGGGGTCATCCCTGAGCTGGTGGTTCTGTAAGAACTATGTTCTTTTTTGTTTTGTTTTGAGACAGGGTTTCTTTGTAGCTTTGGAGGAGCCTGCCCTGGAACTCACTCTGTAGACCAGGCTGGCCTCGAACTCACAAAGATACACCTGTCTCTGCCTCCAGGGTGCTGGATTAAAGGTGTGCACCACCACCGCCCAGGAGAACTGGGTTGTTAAAGAACTAGGTTCTATAGATTCTATATAAGCCATAGGGAGCCAGTCGGTAAGCAGCACCCCTGTGTGATCTCTGCGTCAGTTCCTGCCTTCAGGTTCCTGCTCTGTTTGAGTTCCTGTCCTGGCTTCCTCCATGATGAACAGTGATGAGGAAGAGTAAGTCAAATAAAATCTCCTCCCCAAGTTGCTTTGGTCATGGTGTTTTAGCACAGCAAGAATAACCTTGACGCAGGCGGATCTCTGTGAGTTCTACAAGAGCTAGTTCCAGGACAGGCTCCAAAGCTACAGAGAAACCCTATCTAGAAAAACCAAAAAAAGAAAAGAAAAAAGAATAACCTTGACTATAAGACAGTGTGGGACACAGCCCATGGGGTGGTCTTCCCTACATTCAGGAAGATCTTCCTTCTTCATCTTACCGTCTCTGGAAATACCCTTGCAGACATGTGTAGGTGTACCTGTTGTTCTCTTTTTTAAACCGTTGCTGCCTTTCAATCCCTGACTGCAGCTGAAGGAATTCTGTTTCCTCAGGCACTGACTCTTTCAAAACTATGAAGGGAACTTAACTAAATCTGTTTCTCTAAAGAACTCAAGATGCAAGGTTTGAGGTAGAATTCTTCTCCTCAGAGAGGCTGAATAGCAAGTAGCTCACCTTCTCTCCAGAAGCCCTGTGCTTCTCTTTGCCCCTCCTTAAACTCCCTTCTCCACCTGGCTCCTCCCTGCCACTTCCTGCCAGCTAGCGGCTGACGCAGCCTCCTGACCACAGGTGAAGTTTATTTAATCAAACACATCTTTGCATCATTAAACAAATGTTCCAGACCATAAACAAAAGTAGCACACCCTAAAATAACAACATGTACCCAGGAGGTGGCTCCAAGTCTAGCCAAGTAGACAGTGAAGTCATCAGCTCCAGATCTGAGAATGCCTTCCTTGCCCGCGGTGTTTCTGGCTAGGACTGTCATCCACAGACTCAGAGGGGGTCTTTCCCACCATCACAGGTGGGTTAGTCATTTTCTGTTGGTGTGATGAAACACCATGACCAAGGCAACGTACAGAAATGGGTTTGTTCAGGCTTATGACTCTGGAGGGAAAAATAATGCATAGCGGTGGCAGCAGGCAGCAGGCCTGAGAGCTTGCATCTTGAGCCAAAGGCAAGAAGTAAAGACCACTCTCAAAGTCTGTCTCCAGTGACACACTTCTTCCAACAAGGACACACCTCCTTCACCTCCCAAAACACCCCCACCAACTGGTGACCTAGTATTCAAATGCTTGAGACTCTTTATCACAAACACTGCCACAAGGAGACTTCCCTTAGCAGTACTTAATACTCTAATGAAAAGTGATGATTTTATTCTGTATGATATAAGACAACATGCATAAATTTGATACATTATGGTTTCGTTTTCACTTTAGGGACAAGGAAAGTGACTTCCACATAAGCATAAGGACCCGAGTTCGAATCTTCAGAGTTCGTGTAAAAGCAGCCAAATGTGGGCTGGAGAGATGGCTCAGAGGTTAAGAGCACTGACTGCTCTTCCAGAGGTCCTGAGTTCAATTCCTAGCAACTGCATGGTGGCTCACAACCATCTGTAATGAGAGCTGGTGCCCTCTTCTGGCCTGCAGGTATACATGCAGCCAGAACACTGTATATATAATAAATTTTAAAAAATGTTTAAAAAAACCCAGCCAAACGTGGTACCTGTAGTCTATGAGCCTGTGGAGGTCATTATACAAATCACTGCAAACTTGATTTTAAAAATAAGGTAGAGAGATAGAGGAAGACACCCAGAGTCAACCTCTGGCTTCTATACACATGTATGTACATATACACAAACATCTAAACGTGTGCATACACAAAAATAGGTTTACCATTTTCTCAGTTACTGTGTGTGTGTGTATGTGTGGTTTTGAGAAAGTCTCATGTAGCCCAGGTTATCCTATAACTTGATATGTAACCCAGAATGACCTTGAACTCTCATTCCTCCTGCCTCCATCTGCTAAGTACTGGGGATGTAGGAACATGAGGCTACCATGGGCAGGTCTCAGTTCCTTTTGTAACTGTCAGAGAGGCCAGCAGTCTCTTGCATATGCAGCCATGGACTCTAAACATAAGATGATTTGGAGTTAGGTTTTACCTAGATTAGCTCTGGCTGCTTTTTAAAAATGTGTAATTATGGGCCTGAAGAGATGTTCAGTGGCCAAGAGTACTGATTGTTCTTCCGTGGGACCCTGGTTTGATTCCCAGTACCTATATCACAGCTCACAGCTATCTGTAATTTCAGTTCCAGGGAATCTGATGCCCTCTTCTGGATTCTGCAGGCACTGCATGCTCATTCTGCACAGAAATACATGCAGGCAAAAACACCCATACACATTAAATAAGTAAATAAAAATGTGCAATTATCTGAGCTGTGGTAGCACATGCCTTTAATTCAATCATTTGGGAGGTAGAGTTAGGCATCTCTGTGTGTTGGATGCCAGCCTGGTGTACATAGTGAGTTCTAAGACAGCCAGGGCTATGTAGAAACCCTGTTTCAAAAACAAACAAACAAACAAAAACGTGTAATTGTATCACATAGTATAGGCATCCATACTATGTGGCAATTTTAAAAAACAAACTCCAGGCCACTGGTGAAGTGGTTCAGTGGGTAAAAGGTTTGCTGTACAACCTGAATTTGGTCCCTGGTACTTATCTATCTAAAGGTGGAGAGACAGCCCAGTTGTACAGTTGTCCTCTGACTGCACGCACACTGTGGCACATGTGCCTACACCCATTGTACACGCGCAATAATAATAACTGGGGGGGTAGCAAAGTTATGTTCTGTTTCTTTAGGCTGGGAGGTCGTTGCTCAGGAACTGACACATCTGCTCCTGGTGGGGAGGTGGCATTGTTTCTTGGAGACTGCATGCTTGACAATGCAGGCTCTTCCAATCCCATTCAAGGTGTTGGCTGATTCCACTTCCTGTAACTGTGGGACAGACTAAGCCCTAACTTATTTCTTGCCAGCTGATGGCTACTCCCAGCAACCGGAGGCTTCTGGAAAGTTCCATGATTCCTGGCCACCCAGCTTCCCCAAACTGTTGATAAGGAGTGTCCCTAGAGCATGTCTACTCACAAGCCAGAGTCCTGCAGGACAAACTGTCATCATGTGTGCCATTTACCGTTGCCAATTATAGGTCCCATCCTTTCTCCAAGAGAAGAGGTGCCACAAAAGCATGAGTATTTGGAGACTGATGTCATAGGGAGCCACATTCCTGTCTGCCCGTCACATTCAAGCAAAGAGAATTATTTTTCAAAACCAGGGTATCCCCTGAGGTGCCCAGCAGTACTTCCAGGCCGCATAGTGAGGGTTAATCAGAAACTACAGCAGCTCAAAGGAGACAGGATAAGTAAGTCCTCCCAGAAATGAAGCCCTGGGCTACGCCAGCAAGGGCTGAATTCCAGGAAGCCAAGGTTCTAGTCAAGGTTAGGCAAAGCATGGAGGCGTATTCAAAGAAGGAAGCCCAGGTGCCCATTATAGCCTGGGACCCACAGCCAGCACCAGGCTGTAGCAATTCTGAGGTTTTTCTGGTGTTGTACATGTGTGGTGTTTTGTACATGCTGAGTACCTAGATCTACTTGGGTTGTTACAATAAAACATCACAGGCTGTAGCTTCTAAGTAAGATGGCGTCAGCCAGTTTCTCATCTGGGAGGACTTGTTTCTTGCCTCATAGATGGCACCAAATCTTGCTGTGTCCTTGTAGTATGAATTCTAATTGTTTTTTAATAATAAAAACCCTGGGTCAGCTATCAGGAGGTGAAAACTGAAGGATCAGAAAAGCAGAGCAGCCAGACACTAGAGAGACCTTTACCTCTACGCATGCCCAGACCAAAGTGGCAATCCTGTCCTTAGACTGACTGCGTCTTCAGACTGACTGCTTCAGACTGCTGTCTCAGATAGCGTCTGAACTCCTCTCCTTCCACCTTATATTCCTCTCTCTGCCCAGCCATATCACTCCTGTCTCTACCTCCCTGGTCCTGGTGTGAGCCACCCCTACCTTGCTCTGTTTCTCTTTGAGACTGATCAATTTAGTGTTGTCCAGGGTGGCCTTGAACTCACAGACATCCTTCTGCCTCCTGAGTCCTGGGATTAAAGGTGTGTGCCACCACTGCCTGGCCTCTAGTGGCTTAGCTCTGCACTCTGATCTTCAGGCAAGCTTTCTGTGTTAAGACACAGACAGAATATCGCCATGTGCGCTCCCCACACAGAGCAGCTCTTAGGAGTCTCTGTCATGAGAACAGTCATCCTATGGCGGCTATGATGAGAGGTGGGATCTTACCATGTGACCAGGTTATGAAATGGACATATTGCCATTCTCATCCAGTTCAGGGTCTCCCACAGAACTGAATTAGTCCCTGTGAGAGTTATCAATAGGTTATAAAGTAAGACTGCCCTTTGCATGCATCCATTCACCTTTCTGTTTTTCCAATATGGGCTGAGGCAGCTGTAGCCCTCAGCAGATGTGGGTGTTCAAACAGGGACTTCCTAGCTTTCAGGACTTTCCATGAGCCAGGATAAGCTTTTCCTTATCAACTGTCCACTTCGAAGTGTTCTGGTACAGTACGAGATGGACTAAGACACTGTGTGTCTGTGAAGATGTGGACGAGGTGAGGATGTGGACTGGTAGGCTGAGTGAAGCAGATGCTCCCCCATCTCCACCCCCCCCAGTGTGGGTGGACCTCCCAATCAGGTGCAAGTCTGACCAGCACAAAAACCCTGATCCTCCTGGAGTAATGGGATGCTGGTGCCCTTTCAGCTGGCCTCCAGCCAGCCAACTGCTTGTCAGTCTCTGGCCTCCGGCCAGCCAATGTTTGTCAGCCTCTGGAATCCTGTGAGCTGATTTCTTGTGATCTCTTTCTCCCTCCCTCCCTTCCCTCCTCTCCCTCTTTCTTTTTTCCCCTCCTTCCTCTTCCCCACTCTCTCTTCTCTCTCCTCCCCGTCCCCCTCTCTCCTTTCTCCCCATTGTCTTGAGTGTTTCTCTGGAGAACCCCACTTGACACAAGGTTCCTCTCTGTACTTCAGCTTCCTCTGATTTCCCAGAATTGCTGCTCCCCACATATTTATGTCATATGTTCCTTGGCTACCTCAGCATGAGGTACTACTAACCATGTAGTAGTTACTAACCCAAACCACAGGAAAATGATTCTGGGGGGCACCACCGTGGGTCAGGAGAAGTCAGCATCGAGTCTTATAGAGCCTCCCACATGAGGAGCTCGATATCAGCAAGGGCTGAGGCAGGTAACTCAACTCCCAAAACCCTGTAGCCTTACTTGGTCCGTGACCCAGTCAGCTACGTGGGTCAGGCTATGTCTCTCTGGTAGCTTGCATGGCTTTGATGTCTTTGGGGCCTGGCAGCAGTTTTTTTCCACTTGAGTAGGCTAGGGAGGTTTCTTGGGGACAGAGTAGAGCCAGGGTGGTGGCTTTAGTCAGGGTTTCCCAGGAGCTATGGAGTCAGTCCTGGAATTCACTTTGTAGACCAGGCTGGCCTCAAACTCACAGAGATCTGCCTGCCTCTGCCTCCGGAGTGCTGGGTTAAAGGTGTGCGCCACCACCACCCGGCACTTTTCCACCTCTTTTAGAAAGTCCAGTGGTGACCTGAGGCTGGAGAGCCAAGTGGTCATAGAAAGGAGGCCACATTTGGTTTTTATTGAGTGCTCAGAGTGTGTGTGTCTTGTGACAAGTTTCCTGTGGGGCTGGCCTTCCTGGGAAGTTTCTGGTTAAAGTGGCTCTGGAGACTGATGGCAGCTGTAGTGTCCACAGATGGAGATTGAGTTCCTTGCTCTGCTACTACTAGTTCAACCTCTCTGAATCTCCTTGTCCTCCTGACACATGGAGATAATGAAATTGTCAGTCGCACGTGTTTCAGGGGATGCAAGTAGCACTCCGGGCAGAGCACCGTTGAACTCCAGCGTTGCCGGCCAGGTCCATCTTCCTGCATTAAAGGGTAAGGTGGGAATGCAGGGACATCCCCATCCTGAGGTCCCATAACAGGAGAAACACACAGCAGGCAGAATCAGGCTCCCCAAGTGTGGATCTCAAGATGGGCCTGTATACCTACCCCTCCTCTCAGAGTTCTGCCTGGCTCCATTGACCCTTCTCCAGGCATTTGGACCTTTCTCTTTCCCACCACACAGGGAAAGAGTTTCATCTTCTCCCAGACTAACGCTGAAGTCCCAGATGCACACGGTGATGAAAGCCTACATCTGGGGACCAGATGTGTCAGTTAGGTTTCTTTCTCATGAGCTGTAGCACACTAGGTGATTGGATGATCTGTGAAACCCTCCTATGTGTCAGTTTCCCCATTTTGAACTGAGGGCAGTTTTTAAAGTGCCCGTCTCACAGACTGTTGTGGAAGGTCAACCAGGCAAGGGTGGAAAGCAGTCTGCACTGCCTGGTGCCCTGTGGTGTCAGATCTTCCTCTGGGGCTATTCCCACTCCTCCCTGAGCCCCTTGGCCAGGCAGTTCCCAGCTGCGGTCAACTGGGGCCTGTATGTCCCCATCAGAGACCCAGGGGGAGACTCCATTACCACCAGCGGGCCTTAAGGCATGATCTAAGGGGCAACAGTGAGTCTCTGGGTACCTTGTGGTTCCTCGTCTGACTAGCTGATATCCCATGGGGTGAGCAGGGGCTAGGTTGAGATTGCCATTCAGATTCCTTCAGCACTTGTCCAGGCCCGGAATGTTGACCCTAGCCCCTGCCTCCATCCAGAGTTCAGACTGCTTGGCTTCAGAAAGGGCCTGGGGACCCTTTGAGTGCCTAAATTAACAAACTCAGGACTTGCCTAACTACAAACTCTCCACTTTGGAGAAACATATTGCCTTATCCCTTGAAGCTGCAGGCTGAACACACACTGTGAGAGATCATTGGGGAAAGAGCAGTCATGGTCTTGCATTCTAGGTATACCCAGTGTGTGTGTGGTGGGGCATCCAGCAAGCCCAGGGCCCCTGGGGATAGCCACTCCCAAGGTCTTTCTTTCCTTCCTTCTGGGTTGAACACTACTCACCCTCCATGACACCTGTGACTGAAAATTCCCAGACTTCCCCTCACGATACTCTCCCCTTCTCTTCTGTAGTTTACTTATGACCCTCTTCCTTGTCTTTTGTGTTCACAACTGTCCCTTAGCAACCAGCAGAGTGCCAACACTTGAGAGTAGGAGCAGGTCCTCTTTGTTCTTGCTTTCACGACCACATGTTTGCATCTGCCAGGTTCACTGAATATGACAGAATCAAAGCTTTTCTTTAATGCATGGTTTCACTTTTCCAGAAAGTCTGCTCCACTGCTTCTTGGAATATTCTCAAGATTCCTGAGGCTAAAAATATCGTTCCAAAGCTATTGAAGGACTCTACCATGTAAGGAGCCGAGTTGAGACTCCCGAAGTTGAAAGTTTATGCCCACCAGGTGGCGCCCTAACCCACACGTCTCCAGATGCCTTTTTAGAAGATGGAAGAATTCTCTTCTCTTCCTCTTATCTCCTATAGGCTCTCTGCTCACAGAAATGCCCTCTGCAGTCCAGCATCCAGATTCAGCTGCTAGAATCAAGTCAGAGTCTCGGCCCTAGGCAAGGGCACTGAGTGCATCCCTTCAGGTGCTGCTGAGTTAGGATCAAACGTGCAGGTTTGGATTCCAGTATGACACAGACTGCTTCTTTGGGTGAATCCCTTTTCTGGGTCCCTGCAAGAGTAGAAAATAAAACATGGGTAATATGTAAAAATACTTGGATTGTAGATGAGGAGTCAGCTTCACCCGGGTCTTCCTGAGTGTTCAGCAGCTCCTGGGACAAGGTCTGCTGCTTCAACCTTCTGAGCCTGCCTGTCCCTACCAGTGGATCAGGGCTAAGAACAAGTATCTCACAGTGTTGGTAACCATCAACTAGATCAGTAAATACAACTTCTTCCTCGTTGTTGTTGTTGTTGTTGTTGTTGTTGTTGTTGTTGTTGTTGTTGTTCTTCTTCTTCTTCTTCTTCTTCTTCTTCTTCTTCTTCTTCTTCTTCTTCTTCTTCTTCTTCTTCTTCTTCTTTTCGAGACAGGGCTTCTCTGTAGCTTTGGAGCCTGTCCTGGAACCAGCTCTTGTAGACCAGGCTGGCCTGAAACTCAGAGATCCACCTGTCTCTGCCTCCCATAAATACAACTTCTTGCCAGAGGGCCTAACACAGTAAACATTCTGTTGCCAGGACCATGTATATTATGTGTTCCTGGCCTCTAAAATGGTACTAAGTATTTACTAAGCACTCATTGTCTGCCTGATGCACTAGACAGATGATCAGATGCAGCGGGCTAGGCAGCCCCTCCTCCATGCGCAGCTACGGGGTAGTGGAGCAGTGGCGGGCTGACTCTAGGGCTCTGCTCTTATATGGTTGTTACACACCACGATTTAAGCATTTGCAGTTGCATTTGGAGCATTCCTGGTAGTGTATACAGACTGGGATGGCAGTGATAGGCCAAACCTTTTTTCTTCAAAGTAGAGCCAGGCTGCTGGAAAGGGATCTGCTGTGCCAGGCTGGGGGACACTGAGTTAAGAAACAGGATATGAAGGGAGAGCTCTACAGTGTAGAATCAGCAGGAGGTGTGATACAGGCATTGCTTAGGTCCAGTACTGTTCCTGTATGTACTAAGGGGCTCCTATATGCCAGGCTCAGGCAAAGATGGATAAGATCGGCTAGTCCATGGTTTTTGACATAGCAGACTCAAGAACCACTGCAGGGGAATGGTTCAAATGGAGGTCTAGACAAGCAAATAACTATCAGTCTGCCAGCTAAGGAAGTTTTGGAAAATAAAGGGCCTTCTGAATTTATGTGGGAAACTTGCAAGAAGAGACAGAGTTTGGGCAAGGGTCGGGGAAGGAAGTGGAAAAAACAAGAAATTGGAAGTTGGTTGGGGACAAATTATGCAATCTATGCCACATTGACATGGCACAGGGCCATCCTGTGCTCAGTGAGCAAAAGCGCTGCTAAGAACAGGCCTGTTTCAGAACACGGCTGAAACACCTGAAACACGAAGGTTGGCTCCTGTGGGGGGAGGGGGAGTGAGAAGAAGCCCTCACTGGTTTCCTGGTCTGAATCCCTCTAGACTTTAGGAAAATGAAGAAAATGACTCTTCTCGTCGCTTGCGTTGTTGGCGGCTTACACGAGAACACATGTAGAGCACGGGCTATGTAACACCAATAAGCCTTGGCATCGTTGGGCTCTCCACCATCTGGATGAATAAACTCACAGGATATGCTATCTCTTAGACCTGGGCCTATGTCCCGGCCATTTTAGGTGGCATATTTTTAATCTAAGCAAGACACAAAGATGGCTAGGAAGGAACGGCCAAAAGTGCTTGGCATTGCTATGTTCCGTGAGCTGTGGGTGAGGCAGCCAGGCCTCCAGTAAGTGACGGTTCCTTACTCTGAACAAGAGAATTTCTTAGCTAGACAGTCTGAGGTCAGCTTTGGACAGGACGAGTTTGTGGTGGGCAAGTGCAGGGTATTGAGGGTGTCCCAGAGAGAGAGAGCGGCTGTCAGTCCAGGCCTCCTGCTCACTTGTGGCACACAGGCGTGCCAGGAGGACTCCGTGGGAGAGACTTATGTCTCCCATCTCCTATGAGATGTGTTAATCAAGGGGGTTGGGACACAGGTTGGGAGGACGCTGTTTGTAGACAGTTTCCTTCTCAAAGACTAGCCAAGGCCTGCGAGGCAGGGCGAGCTGGGGTTGCTCCAGATGTGGCAAACTTGGCCCAGCAGCGCGGGCAGCCCGGGGAGGGGGACGCGGGGGGGGGAGGCCTGCCAAGGGCTAGGGGGTGTGGGCCTTCGGCCCTGGCTGGAGGCTGAAGGAATGGGAGCGGAGGAGAAAGGGGGGGGAGTCAGGGTGAAGGGCGACGGCAGGAAGCCGAGAGGCGCGAGCAGGGGTGGAGACCGACGAGGGGACGGCCAAAGAGCGGGTAGGAGGGTTGGAGAGAGCGAGAAGAAAGAGGAGGAGAGAGGGAAGGAAGAAGGGTGGCGAGGAGAAGCAGCGCTGAGGACCCGGAGCGAAGGGAGGCGCGCAGGCCGCAGCGGGGGCAGCGGGCTCGGGGCCGGACTGCCCCCGCGAGCAAGGCGCAGCCATTCCGCTGCTCGGGGCGCCACCGCCGCCGCCACCGCGCCCGGGGGCCATGCTCCCGCCACCCCCACGCCAGCCACCGCCCCAGGCACGCGCGGCCCGCGGATCCCTGCGCCTGCAGCGGGCCTTCCTGCGCGGCCCGTGGGGCGTGCTGCGTCTGCTGCAGCTGCTGGCGGGAGCCGCCTTCTGGATCACCATAGCCACCAGCAAGTACCAGGGCCCCGTGCACTTTGCTCTCTTCGTGTCCGTGCTCTTCTGGCTGCTCACCCTGGGGCTCTACTTCATCACGCTGCTGGGCAAGCAGGAGCTGGTGCCCGTGCTGGGCTCGCGCTGGCTCGTGGTCAACGTGGCGCACGACCTGTTGGCCGCCGCTCTCTACGGGGCCGCGACAGGCATCATGATCGACCAGACGCAGCGCCACAGCTACTGCAACCTCAAGAACTACCGGCTGCCTTGCGCCTACCATGCCTTCCTGGCGGCCTCCGTCTGCGGCGGCCTCTGCCTCGGCCTCTACCTGCTCTCGGCGCTCTATGGTTGTTGCCGTCGCTACCAGGGCAAGGAGGAGGTGGTGTGAGGCCGCCTGCTCCACTGCGGCCCAGATCGGTGCGGGGATTCCTCCCGAGCCCTTCCTGCCGCCGCCCGGTGCCAGTGCGCCTCTACACCCTCTCCCTGCCTGTGTTTCCACTACCCGCGCCCTGGATCCCCGACGTTCAGTTCCAATCTGACTGCTTCACCGCAGCTCAGCCCAATTATCAGCTTCCAGGGATCAGCACAGCTATCCGAGGCCCTGACACACACACTCAGATGGGCCGCCCCAGGCGAAGCCTTGAAGTCCCTTTCCCCATTCCTTCTCTAGAGCTAGACGTGGACAGGCGCCGCTGCGTAGATCCGGAGGAGGCTCCCAAATTGGAACCAGTCTTTGGGCTGCGCCACTGCCCCCTCCCTTCTGCCCAGCAGTCGGAAGAGCATACCTTCCCTGCCCCCTCTTTCAGCCTGGGGTGCTGTAGAATACAGTCAGGCAGCTGCAAGCGGAGCTGGGGACAGGCCTTAGCTGGTGCTGGAATGAACGACGTCTTTAGTTATAGTCTGGATCTCTCCCTGCGCAGCCCTACATCTTTGGGTGGGGCGAGCAGGAGTGGTGGATAGCGACCGCTGGCTGTACCTTAGTAAACATTGCGAGTTTCCCCGCAGTTTTCCTTGGGGTTCATTCAGACCAAGCCAAAAGTACTAACTTCCCTGGCCTCTCAGATGTCACTCACAAGCTTCTGCTGCACCCCGCCCTTAAATATGGTATTAGGGATCCTATGTGACCAACAATGATTGTTAAGGTAATGCCCATCCCTTTGGGGACCCAGATCCCGCGCTTGGGAACAGCTATTTTAAGATAAGAACTACATCCTTTCCTCTAAAGCAGTATGTTCTCTAGAGAGCCAGTCAGGTACTACCTCCGATAGAAGGTTTAGAGGGCAAATGGGTTTGTCAATGGTGCTGTCTTCCCGTGAAGATTCACAATGCCAGCAGGAGGTCTCCGAGAAATCCCTCAGGTCATTTAGTTTACTGAGTTACTACTACTGGGCCTGAGCTATTCCCACCTCAAGATTGCCCCGTGCTATGTAGGCCATTGCCACAATTTGACCCATTGAAGATTGGGAAACTCCTCTTTCGCTGGGAGTTTCTCTAACTGGGGGTCCACCCAATGACAAAAGAGCTGGATGTCCTTCACCAGCCAGAGACCTGAGGACTGTTGAATATTTTTTAACATCGTTGGAAAAATGAAGCGAAGGTTGTCCAGGTGGTCTCCCGGTCAAAATGGCCATCACTCGTAAGAAATTCCGACATTGACTCTGAGCAGCTGTGAGGTGAGCTCTGCCACCAAATTGAAAACTCTCTGGACCTGGGGTGGACAGCTGGTGCCACCTCTAAGGTAAGACATTTTTGGATAACTGGGAAGTGTCATCAGCCTGTGAACAGAAAGCATAGTGCCAACTCCGTTTCCAAAAATGAAAGCGATTTTACTCAAAGCAAGTAGGAAGAGTGACGGTGATAAGCACAGTGGTAACCATAGATGTTGTGAAAATTAGTGGTTTTACTAACTCTACAAAGGTTTAGTTACAAGCACAAGGAGGTAGGGCACTGCCTGTTAGAGACAGCACAGTGTTCCTGTCCTGTGGAGGATGCAGGAATCAGGGAGCTACACTCAGCCCTCGCCAGTGCATTTCAAGCTCGGTGTGGAGGTGTTGGGTTTGTCTGCTGCTGGCATGAAGGCAGTGGTTGGACTGGAGTTTAAGTTTTATGTTGCTGTTTCTGTAGCCCTACTGTGTGGATATACTGCTTGAATGCATGCATTCTCTGTGTAGCACCATGAAATCAAAGCCCAAAGTCCTTGGTATTATGAATAAAGGAGGGTGGCTCTGACGCTGACGGCCCAGCTTCTTCCCTACTGTGAATAGTAAGGCTCAATACATATTTGATGTGGCTAATTTTTTTTTTCTGGGACTAAGGGTGTGGCTTGATGGTGGAATAATGAATAGCATGTATGAGGCCCATGGTTCATGACTGAGTATAAGAAATATTTTTTTCCTAAATTGGTAAAATATGCATGACCTAAAATTTACCCTTGTAACCAGCTTTAAGGGCAGTTTGGTGGCAGTAAAGACAGTCACACAACCTACAGCCATCACCACCATGTACCTCCAGAACAGTTTCATCTTGCAAAAGTCTGTATCCACTAGGATTATGGGAGTTTGGTTGGGTATGCTCACACAGGCATGTTGGAGGTTTTGGAGGGTGAATTATGAATTCAGGGGCAGCCTGGGCTACATAGTGATTTCCAGGCCAGCCCCAGTCACATAGTAAGACCCCATCCTCTAAAGAAACAAAACAACAAAAGAAATGTTGGGGGCGGGGGTTGCTGGTTTTTTTCCTGTCTGGGAAATCCCAGAACACAACCTCCGATGCTCTTCATTGTCTTGGGCTAGCTCAACTGCCACGTTCCACAGAGGGTGACTTTCCCTCCAACCAGAGACAGTAGCAGTCTGTGCCTGAGGTGGGCTTTGTTGGGTCATCTGGGACACCTTGCTAGCCAGTGACTTTTGTTCTTATATTGCAGGTTTCCGTGTTGCTGAGGCCTCAAAGACTCCACTGTGGCCAAGCAGCCAGAGCCCTGCCTACTCGGCTACACTGGTCTACCTGGGGCTATCAGGAGGTTTGGGAGTCTCCACTGCCGTGGGGCAGGTTTAGAACAAGAAGTCTCTCCTTTACACTGTGTGGTTGAAGAGCCATGGTGGGGAAGGCTGATTTCTTCCCTGATGCGAGAGGACTCCCGATTCTCCTACATTATAGTTTTGGGCACAAGATTCTAGACACTTGGGACTGATCTCTGCCCATCTCCCATTCCCGAAACGATGGGTCTCAATCCCAGCTTGCATCCTTTACCTGTCTGTCTTTTGTAGATCACTAAGCTCAGGTCTAGTTCCCTGAGGAGCTCAGCCCCAGTGCTCCGGGTCTGTGGCCGGTGACCTTACTCAGGGGCACGCATCTTGGCCTTGCTGGTGCTTCATCTACCCAGATGTGCCTGGAGCATTCCAGAGCTCACTAGCTCTTCCTGATGTGCCTTCCAGCTTGGCTTCCAGCAGCTTGGTGATCCCTCAGTCTGCCACACGTGAGAAGGATGGATGGGACTGCTGGGCCACCTGCCTTTCCTCAAATGCCACAGAATGACCAGCTAATGTGGCCCGGAGCATTTGGATACTGCCAGTAGTCTCGGCTTACCTCTCTGACACCAGGACCAGGGCCAGGCTAAGTTCACCCAGACAGCTCCCAACTACAAATCTGGGGCCTCTTGTGGGCCCTGGGGACAATTTCAATAGTATGCACAAAGGCCTAGAAGGGGTGGGTTTTGCTATACGGAGGGTGAACTAGAGGGAGGGGCCATGTGCCTTATGCTATAGTGTAGTCATGGTTACCCCAGGATGCTTTCTGGAATAAAGTTTGGTTTGTCTGATCTTGTGTTTGCGTCTTATATCCTAGTCCTCTGTGGTAACTTTCAGCTGGGTTCCCCTAGCAACCCACCCTGCCTTCTAAGGGGAAGGGAAAATGAGCTCACAGGTTTCCATTGTGGTTAGTAGGGGCCCCGAGGGCAAGCTCCAGAGAGGGACACTCTGTTTTTTGTCAGTGCTGAAGGGAACTGCAGAGGTTTCCTCCCTCCTGTCTGCTCTCTACTAGCCCCTATTTATGGGTGCCACTCCCTGTCAGCCTGGGAATGACTGTTGTAGAGCCAGTAGGGTCCTGTTCTGGTCCAACCCCATCGTACAGACGATGAATCAGTCCAGGGCACAGAGGCGCCTGAGCCCAGGCCATGGTTTGTTCCTGCTGTGCCTGGCCTATGGCTCTGACCCCCAGAGGTTATTGGCCAGCTGTTCCCTGCTGACAGAGATGTCCCAGAATATTGAGTCTTGGAGCAGAAGGGAGCAACTTCTTGGGTTCCTTCTGCCGTTGGGAAACAGGATCCTACTGTCAGAGCTTACTATCCCAGTTGGGATCGGATGTCGTATGTTCTCCAAGCCTGCCTGCTCTTGCCAAGACCCTCCTCTGGCAACAAATGGCATGCCCGTTCCCGCCTCCCTTCTTCTTTTGTCTTGGTTTGGCGTTTTCAGAGTGAAGGGAAGTGTCACCTGCTGCAGAGCCCACCCACCCCTTTCTGCCTTTCTGTGTCTGTGTGTACACATGTATAGGTAAGCATGTGCATAAAGGCCAGAGTTGACTTCAGATGTCCTCCTCATCTTCCTCAATTGCTTTTCCACTTAAAACAAAACAAAACAAACATATAATCTCACTAGTTAGCCATGGCTGGCCTGGAGCTGGCAATGTAGAGCCACACGCACAGTGATCCATCTGCCTCTGCCTCCTGAGTGCCACCACACGACTTCCACCTTATTTTCTTTAGATATATGTATTTTATGTGTATGAATGTTTTGTTCCATGTATGACTGTGCTTCTGGTTCATCCTGGAATTATACTTGTACATGCTTGTGAACTACTACGCAGGTGTTAAAAATCAAACGTGTGTGTGTGTGTGTGTGTGTGAACCTTTGCAAGAATAACAAATGTTCTTACTTCTGAGCCAACTCTCCATCCTCTACCTTGTCTTTTTGAGGCTGAGTCTCTCATTGAACCTGAAGCCCATTGATTGGCTAGGTCAACTGGCCAGCAAGCTCTAGGGGTCCTGTGTCTCCATCTCCTCATGGCTGGGATTACAGGTAGGCTATCACACTCAGGTTTTAGCGTGGGTGCTGGGTACCTGAATTCAGGTCCTCATGCTTGCACACCAGGCTTTTTATGGACTGAACCATCTTTCTAGCCCCCTAAATTTCCTAGACAGAATTAAAAGTTGCACTGATTCTCATAAGGGCCTGGGAAACCTGCTTGGCATGATTAGCTTGCTGGGGCTAAATAGGTGCTTTAATCTGAGTTACTTAATCCTCACTGAGGGTCAGCAGTGATGCCTGTGCCCCATAGAGAGAATGGAGCCCTGGAGAAGGAAGAGCCTTGTTCAAGTACAAGGCCACGTAGCCAGCTGCTGAGAAGAAGGGGGCTAGAAGCAGATCTCCCCTTAACCCCTTGTTGTTCTTGGCAGGCTTAGAAAGTGAAGTTAGTCTTCACTAACCCCACATCAGACAGAGGTGTGATCTCCAAAATATACAAAGGACTCAAGAAGTTGGGCACCAAAAGATCACATAA